>CM059257.1:6903005-6990505 GCA_030347555.1 Lablab purpureus | reverse complement strand
CCAAATCGAGGCAAACTTTGAATACTATATATGACCTCAAAATAACAAGGGTCAAGGTCCGCCAGTGAGACGATGGGGATAAGCCTCATCGTCGAGAGGGAAACAGCTCAGATCACCAGCTAAGGCCCATAAATGATCGCTCAGTGATAAAGAAGGTAGAGCTGCAGAGAAAACTAGGAGGTTTGCCTAGAAGCAGCCACCCTTGAAAGAGTGCATAATAGCTCACTGATCGAGCGCTCTTGCACCAAAGATGAACGAGTCTAAGTGATCTGCCAAAGCTGTGGGATGTCAAAAGGAATCGGTAGGGGAGCGTTCCGCCTTAGAGGGAAGGACCCGCACGAGCAGTGCTAGACGAAGCAAAAGAGAGAATGTCGGCTTGTGTAATGTAAATGTTGGTGAGAATCCATTGTCTTGAAAACCCAAAGGTTCCTCCACAAGGTTCGTCCACAGAGGGTGAGTCAGGGCTTAAGATCAGGCTGAAAGGCGTAGTCGATGGACAACAGGTGAATATTTCTGTACTACCCTTTGTTGGTCTCGAGGGACGGAGGAGGCTAGGTTAGCCGAAAGATGGTTATCAGTTCAAGGACGCATGGTGCCCCTGCTTTTTCAGGATAATAAGGGGTAGAGAAAATGCCTCGAGCCAAAGTTTGAGTACCAGGCGCTACAACGCTGAAGTAATCCATGCCATACTCCCAGGAAAAGCTCGAACGACCTTCAACAAATAGGTACCTGTACCCGAAACCGATACAGGTGAGTAGATAGAGAATACCTAGGGGCGGGAGAAGGGGTGCCTCCTCACAAATGGGGTCGCAGTGACCAAGCTCGAGCGACTGTTTACCAAAAACACAGGTCTTCGCAATGTCGTAAGACCATGTATGGGAATGACACCTGCCCAGGGCCGGAAGGTCAAGGAAGTTGGTGACTTGATGACAGGGAAGCCGACGATCGAAGCCCCGATGAACTATAACGGTCCTAAGGTAGCAAAATTCCTTATCGGGTAAGTTCCGACCTGCACGAAAGGCGTAACGATCTGGGCACTGTCTCGGAGAGAGACTCGGTGAAATAGACATGTCTGTGAAGATGCGGACTACCTGCACCTGGACAGAAAGACCCTATGAAGCTTCACTGTTTCCTGGGATTGGCTTTGGGCTTTTCCTGCGCAGCTTAGGTGGAGGGCAAAGAAGGCCTTCTTCTGGGGGGGCCAGAGCCATCAGTGAGATACCACTCTGGAAGTTCTAGAATTCTAACCTTGTGTCAGGACCTATGGGCCGGGGGACAGTCTCAGGTAGACAATTTCTATAAGACGTAGGCCTCCCCAAAGGTAACGGAGGCGTGCAAAGGTTTCCTCGGGCCAGACGGAGATTGGCCCTCGAGTGCAAAGGCAGAAGGGAGCTTGACTGCAAGACCCACCCGTCGAGCAGGGACGAAAGTCGGCCTTAGTGATCCGACGGTGCCGAGTGGAAGGGCCGTCGCTCAACGGATAAAAGTTACTCTAGGGATAACAGGCTGATCTTCCCCAAGAGCTCACATCGACGGGAAGGACGCACCTCTGGTGTGCCAGTTATCATACCCACAGTAAACGCTGGGTAGCCAAGTGCGGAGCGGATAACTGCTGAAAGCATCTAAGTAGGAAACCCACCCCAAGATGAGTGCTCTCCTATTTCGACTTCCCAGAGTTTCCGGTAGTACAACCGAGACAACAATGGGTTCTCTGCCCCAGCGGGGATGGAGCTAAAGAAGTTTTGATAATTCAAGAGAAGGTCATGGCGAGACGAGCCGTTTCTAATTAATGATAGGTGTCAAGTGGAAGTGTAGTGATGTATGCAACTGAGGCATCCTAACATACCGTTAGACTTGAACCTTGTTCCCAAATGATCTGATCAAGTTGATCAGGCACTAGTCATCCATTTTCATTGTTCAACTCTTTGACAACATGAAAAAACCCAAAACTCTGCCCCTCTTCTCCTATCTATCCAAGGAAGGGATGGAAGGGCAGAGGCCTTTGGTGTCCCCTCCAGTCGAGAATTAGGGCCTCACAATGAATAACCAATATGTTTGCTTTTATCTCATGCCTTTCTTCGTTACGGTTCAAGATTCTGATGTCCTTGTGTAAGGGAAATGAAGTTAGTATTGCTGTGAAACTTACAAGTATAGTCCTTTCAAACAAAGAATGGAAAAAAAAAGTTTCAATTACTCATTATGTGTATTTATTAAAATTAAAAGTATTTATTTGATTGGGTTATTGAATGACTCGATTTAACCCAGTTTAATTCAATTAAAATAGGTTAATTTTTATTTATGATTAGTTTACGCAACTCATTTAAAATTCATTTTTATATGATTAGGTCACGAGTTTAGTATAAATGATCAGATATTCAATTTGACTCACTGTTATACTTTTCTCACAAGATATAATCTTAGACAAATCTAGAACTCTATGACGACTATGCCTCTTCCTCCATTTGTCTTTATTATTTATTTCTATTGTTCATATCTATTGTATTTCAACTCTAACATTATACAAACAAAAACAAACCTAAACATTATTGTAGTGTGTCTACTTTTTTGCATCAATTCTAACATTCTCGTCTTTGTTGTTCTCCTTCATCGTTAATCTTTATTATTTGCCTCCACTTTTCATTTCTGCATTGTTTGCCTTCGCCATTTGTCTCTGTCATTCATTTTCATCATTTGTTTCTGTCTCCTCTTGTTCAACACAATATCATTTTCAACCTCTATTTCAAATTATACTTGAAAACTATAACTTTCAACAAAAAAAAATATCAAATTTTGTATCCAATTAACTCAACTCAATCCAATCCACATATGTGGATTACATTGAATTGAGTTTAACATAAAAAATATAGAAATTCATCCTAATTCAATATTTTTTTAATAGATTAAATAATGAATTTACTAAAATCTTATGAACCAAACCCATTAACCTTTCAAGCAACAACTTTTATTTTCATATTCATTTCATTATCAACAATCATTCACTGTCATTAAATAATCACCTCTGTATTTATCATTTATTTACTTTTTAATATTTTACCACCTATTTTTATTTTGCATGCTTTATCATCTGACTTTTAAAATTTCACAAAATTTGACTTTTAATATATATATAATTTAAATTAAAATAAATATTGTGGTAAATAGTGACATTGAATTGGCAACGGATCTGTGATCACACAAGATACAAAACTAATTACACATACATAATTATAGACATAAATTTTGGTTATGAAAGGAGGTTGCTGCAACATAAATTCTTGGGAGGTGAATAAAGATGAAGAGTCTATACATGCTATCAAAAATTAGGACGAACTTGTTGGTATATGAATAGTAATTTTTTTTCGCCAGCATTAATTGGAAAAGAAATAAGAAGAGGAGAATGTTGACGGGGAGATGAGAACAAGAATAGTGTGCACTGAAGGAAGGTATTGGGAAACACTTTAAGAACATATTTAAATGTGTCACAAGAGCAGAATAACATTCTTAATGTTGCATTTTCCAAAGAGGAACTGTGCTGCTCTCCATGTCCATGTGAAAAATATGTTCTTAAGAGCATGGCTGAACAATTAAAATATGTTTTGCTTGACTTTCGCTTTCTTTACTAGGGTTTACCTGATGGGACACACACACCATAGTAAACAAACATTTTGGAATCTTGTGGTAGAAAAGTTTACGAGAAAGTTGGGGTTGTTGTGTTGTGGAAGTCCAAATTGTTGTCTTATGTTGGTAAATTATTGGAAAGTAAAAAATAATAAAAAATTGGAAAGATTTAATTAATGACGATAAAAATAGAATTTAGTTTATATAATTATGAAATAATTAAAATTTTATTATATTAAAAATAAAAGTGTGACACCCTTTACTCCACATTATATATCATGAGAATAAAAGTAACACATTTATAAGTAACCTTATAATTAATAAAATTTATAATAATAGTGTACATAGATAAAAGATTCACATTCACTAATAATATTACATTATGTAAGATAAATCAACTAAAGTCTTGAACAAAAATAAATAAATAAAAGTTTTAATTTTCTAGTTCTATCCCGGTGTCACATATTCTATTAGAACAGTCTCACGAACGCTATATCAAAATCGAGATCACTTTCAATACAAAAGAAAAAACACGACAAGGAAACAAAGGGAGTAAGAAATATCTCACTCACGTTGCGGTGTAAAAACACTGCACGATAGTTTCACACGACAAACAATTTATCAATACTTAATCATATCCAAACATGAGAAACAAATTAATTTAACTTCAATAGTAATTATCCATAAACTCAACATATCCATATCATAATTGCATCATATGCAATCATGTCATACCCGTATATACACTATAATGATGAATGCATGTGACGTCAATCACATTCACACTTGACCGCAAAAGCGATACACAATGATCTCACGTTATGATCTCACATTATGATATGACATTATGATCTCACATTATGATGCATGTAGCGCCAATATCATATCACACTTGACCGCAAAAGCGATACACAATGATCTCACGTTATGATGGATGTTTACCTAAGTCCAAGGGACTTTATACATTCATACACATTTTCCTTCTCGTAAATTCACATTTACAGTCACAGTCACTTAACACATAACTTTAAAAGTTTAACTACCATTGTTTTTTTATAATTACAATTTAAAAAAATTCTTGAATAAATTTAAAAGTATGAAGTGTTTGTTATACAATAACTAGATTTCTTTTAAAACATAATTATATATTCTTTCTACATGTGGAATTAATTTTATTATATTACTGATATAACAAAAGTTTACGTTATCAACTATTTAAAAATCATTATGAAGATTGGGTGTTTGGTTTGTATTTTTTTTTTCATATTTGTTCTGATTGTATCACTGTATAAATATATCTGACAAAATTTTCATGGTCAAGAAAAACTTAACATTCAAGTACATAAGTAAGTAACTGGTGTAAATTCCACCATTATACTAAAGAAATCAAATTTTAAGCTTGAATAACACCACTCTCTTAAAAAAATAGTAACATCATACATATATATATATATTAACAGTACTATTAAAAGGGTATTCCATAGCAAAATTGAGCATTGTCATATTATGTATTTTGTTTTGTCAAATTTATGCTAAAATCCCAGAGCTTCTTGGCCAAATCCATGTCCCTTCCCTGCCAGCATGCTTCTGAAACATTGTTATCTACAAAATACTTGCCACTCAATCCACTCACTTGTGGGTGCAATGCTGCATAGCATGTTGTAGATGCTCCCTATAATCATATATATGTAAGTTTTTTTATTTATTAATTTTAGTCTCTAATTTTTTGTTGAAATGTCTAATCTTGAAAAATTATAATAGATTTTTGTTAAATAATGTAAAATAAAAGAAATACTTTGTCTAAAGACAAATGTAAAAAATGCATATATTTAAATCTGTCTATATATTTATTGATGGATTATAGTGATTCAACTTACTTGCTGCACATTTTTTGCCACAAGTCTTGCTAGCTTATTGATTACAAATGGCCCTAGCAGATTCCATATACCTGCATAAACCACACAAATACATGCCTATAAAACTCAACACATGTCATTATATGTGGGAAAAAAACTAATTTACTTCATTAAAATGGCATTACTTAATGTAAAATTGATGTAAAAGTAAATGTGAAAATGTTATTGCATGCTGTAAATATTTCATATTTTTTTCTAATATGTGGTAAATTGAATATTTAAAAAATATTAATAATTAAGAAGTATAAGATCTTTTTTACAATATATTAAAATAAAAAATTAAAAGTTGAAAATATAACATAAGTCAATAAAATAGGAAAATAAATAAGTAAATGAAATCTTTATATTTAATGATATGTAAAAATTTAATTGGTAAAACAGAAAAAGAAATATGAATACAAGATATGTGATTTTTATATATTATTTAGGCTCACATGTTAAACTCTGTTTAGAAGGATGCTCGAAGGATTAATCTTATTTTTCAACAATATTGAATTTATAATGTAAAAAAAGTAATCTCTTTAACATAATCACTGTTTCTTTTCTAGTAATATTACCACAAACAACGAATTTAATTATTTAGTAATTTAAATCATGTTATTTACTTTATTTTCATGTCAACCATAAATTTAAACAAATGTATTAATTACCTGTCAATAGAGAATTGTGAAGGTAAATATTGGTGATAGTGGCTCCTGGATGAAGAGAATTAGCAGTAATATCTATTCCATCTTCCTAATAAATTGCAATATCGAACAAGATTAGATGATTGCCTAATATATAATGCTTTAAGTAAATATTAAAATTAGGTTGGATTAGTCTATATTAATATTACTTTAAATAAATATAAATATTAAAATTAAATGAAACATAATATTGACACTAACCATAATAAATATTAAAAATAAATTATATTAATACTGAACAACACATAACATAATATATTTAATTTTTTTTACTGATTTTGTTCAGAATCGACATTCTGATAATGAGCAAGACCTCATTTCTAGAAATATCACATGCATGGTTTCATATTAAGATAAAGAAATTTATTAAATGTAAGAAACAAAAAATAATTAATTATTATAATGGTTAAATTAAAAAATATTTTATAAATTAAAAAATATAAGTATTTAAAATATTTTTTATTTTTTTGTTATTGATTTCAAAAAAATTATGAATTCACTTTTATACACTACAAGAAAACAATAAATAGTTCTCAAATAATAGCATGGATTAAATTGTGACTCTATTAGAGTTGACTTTGCTAACTTTAAGGGGATTCAAAACATTAGTTTTTTCAAAAAAATAAATTAAAAATGTAAAATTATTTTTGAATGATTTAATGATGGTTTAGACAATTCTAGACTGACCGACACTAACTATTTTTATAAATAAATATTTGGGTTAATATCAGTGTAACATTAATAAATATTAAAAAATAAATAAAGTTAATATTAATTTAATAGATGTTAATTTTATTTATTTTAATATTTATATTTATATTTATTTAAGTTAGCATATGTTAGGTCAATGTTAATATAATATATTTTTAATATTTGTTTATGTTAATATCTGTTAAGTTAATACTAACTAAAATAAATATTAAAAAATAAATAAAGTTAGTATTGAACTAGTGGATCTTAATTTTATTTATTTTTAATATTTATTTGATGTAGTGTTTATTAAGTCGACGCTAATTTTATTTATATCATACAGATATGTAAGTCTTTGTGAAATCAAATATAAACCATAGGTTATTTTTAATCTAAAGAGTCAGATTTTATCAATCAAAACACAAATTTATTATAAGTTAGCATCCATTTAGCTGACAAAACATTATTTATATAAATCTGTGTATCTTTGTGAGATTAAACATCAGCTTTGATTATGTTTTTTAATCCAAGGCGCGGATTTAACCATCAAATAACAAAATTTTTCTTCCACTTCTCTATATAAATCTCCTCACACTCATCTCATTCATCATCTTCATCCACAATCATTTCCACACATTCATCTTCATCATCCACACTCATTTCCTCACATTCATCTCATTCATTAATACTCATCTCCTTCATCTACACTCATCTCTTTGTATTTATCTCTTTCCTTCAATTAAACTCATAAGTTTTTTATTTTTTTAATTTTATCTTTTTAGTGTTAGTATTTTTGTCTAAATTTTTGTTTTTAATGTTTATTTTTTTAAGTTTTATTTTATTAATGTTTATTTCTTTTGTTTTAATTTTATTTTTTTAATTTTTTTATTATTTTTTTAATATGAGAATAAAGGTACTAAATTTTTTTTTATTTTAATTTCCATAGCATCTGTTAAGGCAACAACGGTATTAATTTTTGCTTAGCCAATGCTACTAGCATTTGCTTGGCCTAGCGCCCCCTAGGTTAACGTTATTAGGGTCTGTCTACAGGATTCGACGCTATCCTATTAATGTTCATGCTTTTAACGTCCATCTTTTGTATGACAGAAGATTAAAGTTATTTTTTTTTAAATAACATATGTGTTTCCTATTTTGAGTGAACTTTGACTGCTAATTAAATAATTTCTTGTAATGATATAATGATGATTAAATTGGTTTTTAAATTATAATCTAAATTAATTTTTAACATTAGTTACCAATATTTTAATCACTTATTAAATTAGATTTTAAATTAGTCTCTAATTTAATTAGTGTCAAATTTCATAATTTTATAGGTCAATAATACAATTGGTAAAAAACATTTTTTTTGTAGTGCTTGTCTCCATACTATCTTTTTAAAGGAGCTAAGACTAATATCAAAAGCACTCTGTATTGTTAGCAACAACATTTACAAAGTTGTTCGCCAATATTTTCTGCAAAACTAGATTTTATCTAGGGTTGACTCCAATGTTATTCCCCTAATATTAAGGATGATAATAGAATGGGATGAAGATGAGTTTTATTGTCTGTTTTCATTTTTGAAATAAAAGTTTATCTTTATTTCTATTTCTATATTAATAAGTATGAAATTTTTGTTTCATCTCCATTCTTATCGGGTAATGGATATACATGTACTCATCCTGTACCCTTCTTTTATTGTTTTAAATATTAATTAAATAATTTTTCATAAAAAATAAAAATCACAATAAAAGAAACATGATATTATTAAAGATTCAATGTCAAAAAGATACACATTTTCTTTTTCTGCAATTTCCAATGTCAATAAAGAAATTATAATTGCATAAATTTTAAATCAAAGTATCAAATACCAATTAGATAAAAGTTAAATAATTATAAAAAAGAGTAAAAATGATGAACTATGTGCTCTAAAAACAAATTACAAAAATGAGGATCAAAGAAAAGTTCATTTAATACTTAATAAACTAAAAGTGTTTTAATAATTTAAAACGGGAATAAGTACGAGGATGGGGATGAGTATTGAGACGTGTATAGGGACAAGGATGGGGTGGATACATACATCTTCATCCCTATTTCTATACCTAAGTTAAAAAATCAGAAATTACTTATACTCATATACATACTCAGTCAATGTGAAGATTTCTCGTCAAAATCAAAATGGGCTCAGACAATATTCATAGGAATGAGTTCATTTTGTCATCTTTACCTAATATCTAAGATTGAAGGAGTTGACCAAGTAGGTTTTTTTTTACATATTACTTTGACAAACTTTTGCTTTAATATCATTTCTAAAGTGTTGATGGATAGGTTGACTAATATTGCTCCTCGTATCATCTTCTTACAACAAAATGGATTTGGACATGGGAGGTCTATTAAAGAATTCATTTGAACAACAAATGAGATTATTAACACGATAGATAATGAAGTCCAAAGAGGTAAAGTTGCAATCAAACTAGACACTAAAACAGGCCTTGGACACTATAAAGAGGAGTTTTACTATTGGATCTTTACTATCTTACTATCTATGATGTTTTCAATCAATATTAATGGTCATTTGGTATGTTACTTTTCTTGTATTAGAGATGTTCGGTAAGGAAATCCCATATGTTCTATTATGTTTTGTTTAGAGGTGTTTGTCATTTGGTATGTTTTGTTTAGTGGTACCATAAGATGGTTAACCAAACAACCTTACTTAAATTCACATTGGACTTTGTTCATTCGGACAACACTTGGGTGATGTTGATGTGTGTTAGGCTCTCTGACCACACTGGGAATATCATAACTAATTATAAACCCTCTTCTATTTGGCCAAATTTGAAGAGAAATTACAACCTCATTATGAAAAACACTACTTGGGTTCTTAAAAATGGTAGAAGAATTAATTTCTAGTGAGACACTTGGTGTATGGATGAGCCCTTGTCTGATAGTTTACACCTCCCCACCCTTTTAAACTCTTGTTAAGGATATGTGGGATGGTACAACATGGGGTATACCTAGATATAATATTCAATTTATTATAGGACTTGATAAGATTTTGCAAAATGTGGTTATTAATAAAAAATAAGATTTTTTTATCAGTAAAAAACATGAATAAATATAGAACAAATCTTACAAAGGGCTTGTTCAAAATATGTTCACGCCTTGAACAATTGAAAACGTTAGGGTAAGGAACTAAAAAAGAAGATGATGTTGTTTGGAAGCTTTCTTACAAAGTCAAGAAACCTTTGGAGAACCATTCAATGTTCCTTCAACACCTGGAAGACTTTGGTCCTATATATTGTCCCTCTCCAACACTCAAGCTTGTACGGGCTTATAACAAATGAGACAATATATATAAAATAAAATTATAGTGTTCCATACCTTGGTAAGATCACTTTTTTATACAATTCTTGATGGGCTTTTATTTGTATGGACCTTTGGGGTTAGGTCCAAGTCCTTTTATAATTAATTGTTTCTTTGCTATGATGTCCATCTTAATCATGTATTACCAATCACCTTCAAGTGTTACTATTGTGGTAATTTGGTTCACGCTGATTGGGTATGTCTTGAACACATGAAATATTGCCAAAAACTAGGTGGTAGTCGACATAATGTCGATCAACAAAACCATAAGCATCTTGGGGTTGTGGAGTTGGTGCGTGTTCATGTTGGTAATATACCAAGTCATCCTTGACTACTTATTAGCACTCTAGCTCTTAGGCTTGAGTAAAATACAAGGAAACTTAATTTCTTTATCGAGATGTAGCTGGGTGTGTCTTGTATAGAAGTCAAAAGAAGATGACATGTTTTGGAAACCCTAAAACATCAACATTGCAACCCAAAAAGATGTTTTTTTATGTTCTAACCGTAGCAAATTCAATTGGAGCAAGAATCTTTGGTTATCTTTATATGTTTCCATCAAGGTTGTTTATTATTTGGTATTTTATTAAAGAAAAAAAATCTTACTGACAAAAATGTTAGGAATAGAGGGCACTAGGTTGTCTCTCGACTTGACCTATGAAACTAGAGATATTTTTTTCTTCACTATGGTTCCTACCCAGTGGTGGTTTTGGCTACAACAATCCTTCTCACATCTAATAATCTCGAATAACTTTGATACAATTGTTGGCTTTTATTGATAACACTTGATAATCCATATATTGTTTGAGATATTAAATTTGGATGCTTATGAATAACCATAGATTTGATAATGGTAATTTGAACATCTCGCATATCATCTTTGGGATAAAAGTAAGATAAGAGTTGATCATGATTTATTAGGTACCTCATCTGTGGGCATTATGTTAAACTCCATGAAAGAATTTCAAATTCTAAAATTCTTTGTTGGTGATGGTCATTATGATAGAAACACCTAATATTCTTAGTATTCTTTGGTAGAAAACCAAACTATAGTCATATTAAATGTAAAAAAACCAAATCTTCTAACTGTATAATTGTCTAGTTGTATGGATATGAAGTAAATCAGGTATATTTAGTCCAAACCATAAAAAAGATTATTAGAATTGTTTCAAGTGAATAACAGGAAATATTTGAAATTTTGAACTATGTGAATGTTACCAGACAATAAAGTTTAATATGAAAGTTGGTTTCACATGAAATACCTACAATGCAAAATCTTGTTAAAGATGAAGCCTACATATATGTAAAATGCTACTAACATTTATATTTTTTGTACCTGCTTTCTAGTTTAAACAACAATAAGGTTGTTTTTATGGTTATGAATAGGTCTTTTGTAAGTCATGTTTGTGATGTGTAGATGTTGCCGTACAACTATGTCATTATAGGTACCTTTGGTTTGAAGTAGATTTAGATGGTTTGATTAAGGGTTCATGAATGTGTTATTCTTTCATAATATTTTTGTATATAGTTTATGTCTATGTATAAGGGTTGTGACATCCAAATGCTTTATTATTTATATTTTTTTTCTTGTTGATAAAAAACTTGTAATATTGATGACTAAAGGTTGTTAGGTTATGTTAAATTGATTAATGTTTTCACAACTTTGGTATTACTAATGTTATATTTTGTTGAGACTGTGTGCAACTCTTTTATATTTAATATATTAAGTCCCCTGTATTAGAAACACATGAGTAAATGCAAATCTTTAAGGGAGGATGATATGATTTTTTTTTCTATTTTTAGAAAAGAAAACAAATATGTTGATATTATTAGGAATTTAAGTGTCATCTTGTTAGGTAAAATGTCAACACTTTTATCTTTAGAGAATAATCTTTTTAATAGAAAAGTTAGATAGATGCAATAAAAATAATCAATACAAGAATATAACGTGAAAATTTTAAAATTGAAGAAAAATCATGACTCTTATAACACATAGATTACTCTCCCTTGCCCTAGACTCCAATACATCCACACTGTCTAAAACAAGTAATTAAACAAAACCTCATAACACTCTATTACAAGAGTATAAGAAAAGTCAAATACAAGATCATGAACTCAAGTCCATTATATATAGCTTCTATCACTCACTCATTTGTTCATCCAAAACAATGTGGGACTTCTAAGATGTACTATTTTCATCAACCTCAATAACGTCCACCATGATTAAAATAAACACATTTTTCTTTTTTATTCCCTACACCAACAATCATTGTCTATATCAACAATCATACTTCATCATAAAGAGTATACTCACTTGGAATTAAACCATTCCAAAAATTCTATGCACACCTTGCATCAATGTCAACCAATGCCTATGTATAATCATCACGCATCCTGCATCAATTTTAGCCAATGTTTGTGTACAATTATCGTCACTGCACACTCTACGTCAATGTCAACCAATGCTTGTGTACAATCATCACACACTGTATACACTTGTTTTTGTCCATGTTGAAGCAAAAGAATAAAGATGAAGATGCAAGAGAAGCATATCGCAAAATAGAGTCTTATCCTTGAAGATTCTCGAGGATCCATTATAGAGACTTGGGTAGCATTCAGGGAACATGGTATAAAAATGTAATCTTTTGATTTTAAGGTGAGAACGACCCGTTCTCAAGGCAGAACGACATGTTCTCAGCAACATGAGAATGACCCGTAACAACACGTTCTAACCAACATGAGAATGACTCATTCTGTGTGAGAGAACGTTTTCAGCTACTTGAGAACGACCCGTTTTGGGGTAGAGAATGGTCGTTCTGTGGTTAAAAAATTGTGTATAAGTAGAGGATTTTGTCAGTCACACGCACACCATTTAGAATACTAGGGGTCACGCTTTGAAACTAAAATTATAGCTCTGATTCTTCTTCTCTTCTTCTGTTCTCTAAGTAATAAAAAACTTGTTTTAGAGGTTCTTATTTCTTTCATTTTCTTTTCTTACTTTCCATGAGTTTCGTTCATTACTTTTACTGTTTATTGTTTGCAACCTTTTCAAACTATTGGATACAATCTTTCATCATCACCCCTCTAGATGGAGATAGATTAGTAATCATGTCAATAATTAATCAAATTAGTTTTGTGCGATCCCCCATCTCCCTTTTGCGGTTTGGAGGCAAATAAAGACTAAGGAGAGTAGTACTATGGATGAAGACTCTTTATCCTCTTTATCACTCCTCTATTCACTTTTCTTTTGTTATGACCTTGCACAACCCCTTTACTCCCATTGGGTTGGGGGAAAGTAAAGATGAAGCAGAATAAACGACTTTTGTGATTAATTAATTCATCATTTTCATTTTCTACAAATAACTAATTTTCTTTTTTACAATAATGAGGCGAAAACAATAATTTAAAATTTGGTTTTGATTGTCAATACATCATAGGGTACCCGTTATGGGCGTTGTGGTGGTATCTTATATCTTCCCCCCACGTAACCGATCCCCGAACCCTATTTCTGGTTGTGTTGACCTAAATTTGTTTTTTTTTCTAAAAATCTTTTCTTTTTTCAATGTTTTGAGCAAAATATTGGTGGCGATTCCTGAAACCCTAATTTCCACAAGGGAAGTCTCGGGTGCCAGAAATTTGTTGACAACACACACTTTGCATCAATGTTAACCAATGTTCGTGTACAATTATCGCTAGCAAAGACTCATCCTTTCCCATGATAACACAGATATGCCATGAGGATACTTAACCCATCTTCTACAAAAGATCATCCTTCCAAAAAATGAGAGAGACAACCACAAGCCAAAACTGATCATTCCATCAAAGTTCTCTATGTCACATTTGACAACACTTGAAAACAACATTACAACTTCAACAACCAAAGATGATTCTCTATCAATAAGGAATTAATCTTTTTGGTGTGGAAGATCAGACTAAGCTGCAACCACAAAACATACCTTACTGAACCGTAAGTTCAAATACAATTGTTGGGTAAAACATCAACATCTTTACCTTACAAAAGTATATAATGTGGAAACTCCAAAACCATGATTGTTGTCTAATCACAACCATAGAATAATACTATTTGAAAATTCTTATAACACATAAATTACTCTCTTGCCCTTATCCTCAATACATCCATACCAAACCTCACAATGTTCTACTATAAGAGTATAAGAAAATTTAAATACAAGCTTAAAGTGTCTTTGACTAAGGTGCTTAGACATTATAAACTCAAGTCCATTATATAGCTTATATCACCCACTTCTTTGTTCATCTAAGGTGATGTGGGGCTTCCAAGATATATTAACATTTTGACTTACACATTGAATAGAAATAAGGTAGCTAAATAATATATAAAAAAAGACCACAAACATATAATTTTAAAATTTTAGGTTTGATATAATGTCATAATCTTTTATATGAATCTACTCATATTTTATTAGTATTAAATTTCTCCAATATCTTCTCTATAAATATTTTTACAAATATTTTATATGAATTATTTTATTAGTGTTAAATCTCCCTAGCATCTTCTCTATAAATATTCCTATAAATATTCCTACAAATATTTTGGCTTACTCCAGGTCCGATTTCCTGGGTGAGATTATTTATCCCTTGAGAAATATATTAAGAAATAAATTTGACTTTTTGGAATGATTCTTTATAATTTATTGCACGGATTTCACCTGATCTCATGTTTGTTTCAATTTTTCTTTTAATATAACATGATGCAAGAAGATAAAAGAAGAAGAAAAAAATATTCCCTTACAATGTTTCATTATGGTTAAAAAAACTTTAATCAACTCTTGACATCAAAATAATATAACTCACTATGACACAACCTTGAGACGTCTTGCTAGTTCATTGGCATGTAAAATATTAGCTAGTTTTGATTGCCCATATGCACGCCAATTGTTGTAACTATTCACAAGAAAGAAAACAAATTATGCAAAACACTTTGCACTTATATTGCAGTTATTATGTTCATTTCATGAAATCTACATGGTAGATATAAATACACATACTTTATAAATGATACAAAAAATTTCATCTTTCTACTTGTGTCATCAATAGAATAAGAGTTTGTTGGGATGAATTTGTGCATAACAACTACTTTTAGAAAAGAAAATAAACTTTTACAAAAATTGAAAATGATTTAAGAATCAGTTTAAATATTAGAAATAATATTTCTCATTTAAGAGCAAAACAAATAATAGAGTTAAATAAATATATTTGAATTCCAAAATCCCTGTGTAAAAGAATGGCTAGTATAGATTTGGACAACTTCTTACCTTGGCAGATGATTGATTTTGTCAAAAAGGATTCCTTCATGATATGTTAATCGATGAGCTACTGAGGAGACATTAACAATTCTTCCTTGTATCTTACTTTCTTTTGTTGTTTTCTTCATATTATCCAACAACAGATTTGTTAGAAGAAAATGACCTGTGAAATGATGTTGGACAAAATGCAGAGGATTGAGTTACTATGACAATTTCTTTCAACTATAAAAATAAAAATGTTATTTGACATTTTATGGCAAATCATGTGTGTAGAATGAAAATGCATATATTTGATGTGATAATTACTTATAAACTCTTTCCAAGAAACATCCACCCATGACTAGTACTTCCAAACACATGCACATGTAAACATATACATACATTTTTGTATTTTGTATACCCATTATTGTTATGGTGGAGATTGACATTATAAAAGTTAGGTTATTAACTACTAAAATGAAGAATTTTTCTTTTCTTTTTAATTTTATGAAGGTCCCCAAAACCTATGATATAAGTTTTTTTTACCTTGCTCACCTTGAGAAGTTTTTTTTTTCATGCTAAAATAAACTCTAGTATTATTATTTGATGTTTCCACTATTGTGTGTCAACAAGGAGGAAAACTATGCTCACATTTTCTAACAAAAACAACATATACATGTATGGACATGTGTGTGCATGCATTTATTCTCCACCCAAGAAGACACTCATGAAAATTAGAAAGTTTCTATACATACCTATGTGATTTATAGCAAATTGGAGTTCAATGTAATCCTTGGATAGCATGAAAGGGTTTGCACAAATTCCTGCATTGTTTCTGAGTTAAGAAAAACAAATAAATTAAAAAGAATTAATACTAAATTAGTTCAATGAATGATGATAATTAAGATGCATGCATAAAGACGATAGAAGGATATATGAAATACTACATCAAACTCACTCACACATGAAAAAGTTGAATAATGTGGCTGGTGCTTACATCAAAATGTTCAATGGAAAACCAGTTGAATTAAACCGAGTTGCAAAGTTTTGAACAGAGGTCATTGAGCTTAGATCTAAGTTCATGATATCAACTTTAGCAGTGGGAATTTGCTTAAGTATTGATTCCTTCACATTGTTTGCATCAATCATGTCAATCACTGCCATAATCACATGCACACCACGCAATGCAAGAACAATAGCTGTCTCAGCACCAATGCCACTTGATGCACCTATTTTTGTTTCAACAACACATTAACTACAATTAAAAGGTTTGTATATGTAACAAACAAATGAAAGTCAAGGAGTTTTTAATTTGATTTAATATATATATATATGTACATTATCAAAACTTTTATTCAATCAATATATATAACATTTTCTAAAAAGATATTACACTATTACAAATTTATAGTTCTTTTGTTCATTCTACTCAATCAAATATTCCATTTTTCTTTTGTTAATTGTTAAGACCTAGTTTGAAAAAGTTGCTCTCTACCTCAGCATGGTTTGTAAGACAACATGTATGTCATGCTTTTACTTCAATAACAAAGCTTTTTTTTTCAATAAATGGAAAGATACCCTAATCTAAAGGCATCGTTTCTATCAAATTGGTCCTACTCACATATAGAAAAATATATCAAACAAAAAGTTTATATAAAAAAAATTCATAAAATTAAAATCTCAACAAAAATCTCATAAGTAAAGATCAATATATGGACTAACTTTTTTAAAATGTTTTTTTTAAATGAGCGTTTCAAAAGTCACTTACTTCTAAAAACACTAAAAAAAAGTTAATTTGCTTCTAATTTTTATAACTATTCAAGTTATAATATAAAATAAAATTTACTCTTTTTTATCTTTATTTCTTTTGATTTATTTTCTTTTATTTCTTAATCTCTTTTTTCCCATCTGATTTTGCAAAATAAGTAAATGACATTTATGTTTGGTTTGGGTTGCGGGTGAGACTAAAAAGCGAGAGAAAAAAAAAGAAGAAATAATGGAAAATAGAGTTGTTTAGATCGATGGAAAGTGGGTAAAAAATATTGGAAAATTTGTAGTTGATTTAATTAATGTGATAGAATAGACTGAGTTGTATATTAGTATATAAAAAAATAATTGATAAAATAAAATTTTAAAAATAAATTAATGTAAAAAGTAATTTTTTAAGGTGTAAATTAAAGTTTAAATGAATTTGAATTAAAATGAAAAATTATTATAAAATTTTAATGAATAAAAAAATATATTTCAGAATAAAAATATATTAAAATAAATTATCAAAATTTAAATTAATTAAATTCATTTTATTTGTTATTTTAGTATTTCTATTTTTTTAATTATTTATTTATTTTAATATAAAATATATATTAACAAAATATTAAATTAATATTAATTTATTTTATTAATTACATATTACATATTACATATTAATTTATAAATATATAAAAAAATTAATTTATTAAATTTAATTTATTCTTACTAAATTAATCATTAAATATTAAAATAATATATTTTACAAAATATTAAAATTTAAAACATATTATTATTATTATTATATTTATTTTAGTTACGTATTATATTATAATAAAAAATATTAATATTTTATTATATTTATTTACACACAATTATCAATGTGAACATAATTAATTATGCTCAATTTTTTCAATCTTTTTCGCACATTTTCAAAAGTACTCAGAAGAAAAATTTATTTTATTTTATGTGATTTAAAATTTTGATTTTCGTAATTTCTCCCTTTTTAATTTTTTTTAGTTGGAATCAAAGATACCCTTAGTGTTAGTTTTGTAGTGACATGTAAATTATCAGCCTAGCTCGAATGAAAAAAAAATCACAAATAAAACTATACATAAATTTACATATTGAAATCCATAGTTTAGACACACAAAAAGAAAACAAATATGAGAAAGAAGAAAACATTTCAATATTTAAATTGGAAATGAACCAAAACAGTTTAAATAATTGTTTCTTAATTAAGATAGACTTTTCTTTTTTTCTTTTAATATATTATTATGTTATAAATCAGATAATAACATTTTTATTTCTTCCTTCTTTTCTTTACATCTAAGCATTCTGAAAAGTATATCATTAAAGAAAGAAAAACATGGAGGAAGAGAAAGAAAAATGTAACCAGTAACAATAGCAGTGAGACCAGTGCCATCTATTCCTTGAGTAACTTCCTCTGCAGTGGAAGATGATGAAAACCCAGAAGAGCCTCCTTTTCTACTGAATGGCCACATCTTCTCTTTTTCTCTGTCTCAAATTCTCAACTCAATTCTTCTGTGTCAGTTGCAGATATATGATATATAAATATATGTGTGGGTGGATGCACATACTTGAATTTGAAATCATAAATGATAAGTGTTAGACAAAGTTTTCGCTAAATGTTCTCTCAAACTTTTATATATATATATATATATATATATATATACAATGAATCATATGTAGGCTTTTAAATTTGAGTTTTGTTTTTCACTCGTTTAGGACCAAAACTATGCAGCAGAAAAAGAAATAATAATAGCAAGAGCATGGAAATTAGACAGCAAAATTAAACAGTTTGAAATAGAAAGGTGGTCTCAGAAGGAAACTTCTTTAAGCATAATGAAACAACTAGAGAAACCCCACAACAGGCCTTACAATAATTAGAAAATGGAGGAACCTTGGAAGTTGCTTAGAACCGAAGGTACAAGCAGACCTAGTTTGAAGACCTTGGATATGTGAAGCTAGGTTTCTCTAGGCTTTTTCAGCTGTTGAATCTGAACTGCATAAGTTGCGAGATTATATAGGTTTAATTCTCTTCCAACATAAACACTAAAATACAAAAACCAGAAGCAACAGATTCAGTAAAATTGGATAACATAAAATAATTGATGCACCAATTTCTCAAATAGTCCTTTGTTCAATCAAACTTTTTTAATGCAAATATGAAAAATGTAGCTCAACTATTAAGGATTGGGTAGAAATTGATATACCTACAGATATCTAGACCAATTGAGAATAGATAATTTAGCTACTGCATATGTGTATATGAGGGAATTATAAAGAAAAACTAAGAAGATTAGGAACAAAGAAAGAAGAAAAACATTGACAAGCTACTTACGTATTCAAAGGTTGCTATATAAAGGAAACAGAAATATTATTTTGACACCACTAACATTCCCTAGATAACCAAAAATAATAATAAAATATTAAATTTTATTTTTAAAATAAAATATAAATTACTTCATTAAATAAAATATTAATTTATAGAGTTGTAACGTGGAAGTTTAAGAATTTTGCTTTGTAAACATATAACTGCTCTAAAGGAAAAGGTATTGAGTGGGGATGAGAAAGGTGGCACAGTTTTAATAAGTAAAGACAGCGAAAAGAGACCTTTTTATTTAAAAAAAGTGAGACACAACACAGTTGGTATTGTGGTTAAATTTCTCTGGTTAGAGAAAACGTGAAAAACTCAGCTACATATACAAGCGGATTATAATAAATGTAGTTGCCCACACTAATAGCATATCTTAACTAATAATTAATAATTTTAGAAAGTATAAAAATAATATACTTAAAATTTATATAAAATTATTATGATTAATATAATAAAAATAAGAACATATTTTTAATATAATTATAATTATAAGAGAATTATTTTATTTTTTATATTTGTTTAAAGATTAAGATTATTTTTATTTTTTAAAATTTTTTAAATTTATTAATACTTAAATTTAAACTAAAATTATTAATTATTTCCTTTTAATATAAATAACATTGTTATTAACAAGAATTTCATCTAATCTTTATTGTAAAATCTTTATTGTAAAATATAAGTTTATTTTTTATTTTTTATCCATGTATTTATTTAAATAAAATGAAAATTAAAAACTAAAAAATAAACTATAAGAATATAATTAAATATTTAATGATGTAAGTTATAAATAAGAATTAAAATTTTATTATGTACTTAAAGATTTTTCATACTAAAATATTTTAATATATAAAAATGCTTAAATTAATTAAATGGTAGGAAATTCAAAATACAACAAAAGGTTTGAAATAAAAATGTAAAAAAAATATTTTTTACATGAAAAACATTGAAAGCTCTCGTGTATGAGAAATGTTATACTATAAAATTATTTTCTGTTTTACTATAAAGTAGGGTAAGAAAGAGTTATCCTTTTTCAAAGATATCACAAAACAAATGAGTTAAAGAAAAGAATGAATTGAACAGACATGTCAAGAATGAAGGAAGAAAATATAATGTTTTATTAATTTTCTTGTTCTTTTCTATAATTAAATTTTATAATTTAATATTCTATCTGTTTCTTTTTAATTATATGAATTAAGGAAATCATTAAAATTTTATAATTTATAATAAATTTATTAATTTTTTTCTAATAATATCTTTTTTTTACATTTTTTCTGTAATAAGTTATTATATTATTTTTCTCTCTCTCTAATAAGATGTAAGTTTCTCTTCTTTTCATTAAAGAGACATTTTTAAACCACTGCTACAGGAACCTAAATCCACGTCGGTTCTGGGGATGATTTCACGACGGTACCAAAACCGACGTTGAAAGAGGAGACGTAGAAAGTGTATTTTCAACGTCGGTTCATTTTGAACCGACGTTGAAAATCCCCCCCCCCACTGCAATGCAGTTTTTAATTTTCTCATTTTCCCTAAATTTTAGTACCTGCATATCAAAGCCAGAAAACCAGAAAACAGTTTCAAATTACTACATTTGAAATGAATTATATATATTGAATAATTATTTGAATTTGATCTATTTACAATTGTATAAATGAAATTACAATAAAAGAACTCCTATTGTTCCCTATTTCTAATTTCTAAAAACTTCTGTGCCCACTTTTGTCGAACTTGGTCGATAGACTCTTTGGGCAAGGGTTGGGTATCAGTGAATACCTGGAACAAAATGAAAGTATGTTAGGTATCACAAGTAGGAAACTTTACCAATACAGTTTTGGAGGAATAGGGTTTTGGAGGACTAACCTGTCTCCAAGTATCTCTCGATATTCCCAAAAACTATAAGCCACATCCAAGACATTACGTAGTAGCCACATTCATAGCTACCCGCTTGTCTATTAACCTATAATGAATTGAAGAAGTCATTAGTTATGAAAAATACATATTGAATATTCATTAGAGAATTAAAAGTAACCTTACATGTAGGATTTCCCAATGTGGGTTAGTGGCTTTTGCTGATGTGCATTCCATCAATGGTACCGCACACCTTAATAGCACTCGCCGAGAAGTTATTAGTCAATACATGAACATTAATTATATTTGAAAACACAAAGTTTAAAATACTTACCTATTCAAAATATTCTTTAAATCGAGTATCTGGTTTTTATTCAAAGAACAAAACCAAGTATACTGGCCTTCTCCGGACGACCGATGAGGAAGAGTTGCCAATGATGCCTTGAAAAATAAAATGTTTAGAATATAATTCAATCACAATAAAAACAATAATGAACTTATATTGACTTACTCGGAATAAATATGCTCCAAGATATATCTCGCCTTTTAGAGGTGAGGATCCAATTTTGGATATATCTTTGACTTCCTCCCGTCTATTTCCAACTGCTTGGATTGACCGAGGCTCAAAAATCCATACACATCCGAAGCTCCGTGCTCCTCAGCCAATTCATCCATCATCCTAAAAAATGAAAAATAATAACATGTTATATATTAAATAATGAAATTGAAATTATAATAATAAATATGTACTTACATTGTCCAAAGTTGTAAAATAGAGATGTTGAGATCCCTATCACCACACGTGACCTCTGAGATGTCAGAATATGAAATGTAGAGAGGGAAGCTTGCATTATTTATCCCAAATCTCAGTAGCATCCCAAATGAATCTCAAAGGAGTTCGCATAATATTCTCGCAGAGGCACTGATCAACTCAACAATTGGATTTTTCGGATAGTCGCTTCTTTTCCTTTAGTATGTTCGAAGCAAGACGACTTGTAGGCTTCTCGAACATCCTACATGTTTAAAACAATACTACTTAATACAGAAATAACATTTTCGAAGTCATTAACATAAAAAATTACATACCTTTTTAGAAACTTGTCTCGACTAAATGTTGGGGCTAAGCAATGAACGTGTGAAGGGCCTCGTCCCACCACTTGTACCTCATCGAGAGGCACTGGGGACTCGAGCATCAGCATCTCGAATCTCTTCTACCACCACTCTCAATAACCAGGTGCCAAAGGCACACTCGTGGATGGTAGAAGCCCTTCCCGAATCGAACCAAGTGGCCACCAATCTTGGTTCAAGCAAGTCATCCTCCACCAATAAGGCACATTGTTTCATCCCAAAAGATGTACCGTGGATGCATGATATGAAGACATTTGTAATGAAGACATATATGAAAAATAAATAACGATTTTACCTATCGGTCCAGGTGCAGAGTGCAAGAAGCAAGAATGGAGAAGCTAGAATAGGAGCGAGGATTACTCGGAAGTACTTCCCATTGTGCCAACAGATGGAGGAGATGGTTGAGCGTGTTGGTGGGAAGATGCCATCCTAACCGCCAAGTCCGGAAACATGCTAAGTAGCTGCTCCCGAACCTCGTGCTCGCGATGACCGGTAGTCGCCTCAGCTGTGAGCTTCTTCTCCAACTCTTCTTCATTAATTGTTGAGCTCTGGGTATTCTTCACTCGGTGCCCCAAAATAATGTCGAATACCCACACCGGTCCCCACACCCCGAACACGGCCGGGTGTTCATCTTTACCAATAGCAAGTGGTCGAGCATATCTCGACGACCACATGGAACGAAAGTTCCTCGTGTACACTCGCTCCTCCAAGGAATCCTACAATAAATTTAACACATTATATATATATAATATACAAGTGTAACAAATTAATCATATTAGGTTAAAAAGAATAGTAACTTACAATCCTATCTCGCTATATATTGAGCCTCCTCGGATGTCATCCCACCGAAGGCTTTTGACGAGCTCTCTTCCAAGTTTGATGACGCTTAGGAGGAGATGGTGGGGAGATCATCCTCGGCTTATACCGTAACCGGTCGCTTCTTGTTCTCTCGAGTGCAGCCTTCTCGTACATCATTCTCTCGGACAAGAGATCATACTCTCACGAGACAGACGGTGGGGGTCAAATTCTTCTTTTGAACCTCCTTCGCCTTTAATCTTTTCTCCTGAAAAATAATTGATATTAGAATATAATACAATAAGTTAATAAATTTAAATTAATTTATACCTCCCACTCGGGCCAGTCCTAATCTCTACAAATTTCCTCCACTCCTCCTCGGATATGCCATATCGTTGGCAAGGAGTAAGTCCTCTGCTAACGACATCCTCAAAGATACACCCATTTCAGTAGTTAATGTGGACTTGAACCGCCTCCACATTTTTGCAATGGTGGACATAATCTTCTTCTTAATTGCCTTAGAGTTTTCAATATCAAAATACTTCTGTAAAAATAAAACATAATTAGCATCAAAATTAAAAACCAATATTCAAGAAAAGACAATTGAATAAATTTATACTTACCGTAATGTCCCGCCAAATCAGATTCTTCACCGTGTCGTCAACATTATCCCGACCTGGATGCAAAATGGATATCTAAAACATAATCATTAGTTAGATGAAAAGAAGAATTATATGTAAATATGTAAAAAACTTCAAATATAAACTTAGAATTACCTTCTCTCGTGCCACGGTACCCAAGTAGTCGCTCAACTGGGCATGATGCGGGCTGACACCTTCCCAGCAGATGGATCAACGGACACACCGAGCTTCTCTCCTCGTCATGTGTCCGTCGCCAAGCTCGCAATCGTGTAGCTTGCCCGGTCTTCTTTGGTGGACGAGGTGGTGGAGGAGATGAGGGAGGTGAGGAAGGAGGTGATGGTGAAGGAGATGCCATGTGTCTCAGAAGAAAATATAAAACAATATAATTTATAAATCTTAAATACACAAACATAAAACAAATACATAAAGAATTTTAAGTAGAAACATACTTAGACAACTAAATTTTCCCATATCCCTTCATCATGATCATTACGAGTTGCATGGACCACATCCTCTTGTACATCTTCAATACTACTAGGCAGCCGTGGTGAATTGGGAATGACAATGAAATCATCCGACTCGCCTTCATTTTCATGGTTGACATCAATCCCTTTGCCTTGAAGGACCACAGCACCACCTATCATTACATGGGCCTGGTCACATAAAAACTTGTTTTGCCTCGATATGCCATGATGAATGGTTCTTCCTTATGACCTACCTTCTTAAGGTCTATCATAGTAAAACCCATTTCATCAAATTGAACACCGATATTGCTATCGACTCCAAACACATTTAAATAGAGGAACTCGAAATTTACTCGTAGTCAACCTCCCAAATTTCCTCAATCACTCCAAAGTAACTTATGGATGCCATGATGGGGTTTTTATCCTTTGAACTAGAAAAGTGCATGGATGTGGCCTCAATAGATACTCCACTATTTTGAACTGTGCTATTGTCATCTTGTGACTTTGTGTAGAAGGAATATCTATTAATGTCGTATCTAGTCCAAGTGATGACGTTATGTTTTGGTCCATGAGCTAGCTATTTCAATGTATCGATGCATGCTGATCCGAAAAATTTGGCTTCTAAACTAACCGATAAACTTGTTGTTATGCTCCTTCACTAACAACCGCTCACCCATTTTGGGGTTTTGGGTCCTCAATATTGATTGATGAGCAGTATATGTAAGGAAGAACTTCATCCAGTATTATTCAAAATATACAAGTGTGCCTCGACTCAACTCGGTGATATCCTTTGCTTGAACTTTTATACCACGAGTACCCTTTCCATTTATCCTATCATCATGTCGACTTGTAGGAACACCCACGGCTTGTGCTTTTGCCAAGTATTCCGAACAAAACTCGTGGCTTCTTCCGCAATATACCTTTCAACTATAGAAGCTTCTGGTCCGTATGGATTCTTACTATACCCTTTGAAGATCTTCATGTATCGCTCAATTGGGTACATCCACCGCAAATAAATCGGGCCACATAACCGTATCTCTCTTACAAGATGAACAATTAAGTGAACCATAATATCAAAAATGATGGAGGAAAATACATCTCCAATTGACATAGTATAATTGTCGCCTCATTTTCCAATTGATCTAATGATTTTTCATCAATTACCTTCGCACATATAGAGTTGAAGAAAAACATAGACGCATAATTGCATTTCTCACATTCTTCTAGAGTATGCCACGTATAGCTACAGTAAGAGTTGTTGCATCGTAACGTGATACTCATGTGACTTTAACCCAACTAGTTTAAGATCTTTCATTGACACAAGACTCTTAATATTTGAAGAGTATCCTTGTGGAACTTTAATACTCGAAGGCACCGACAAAGACTAGTCTTCTCTTTTGGATAAAGTGTGACATGTCGGTGGAAGATATGTTCTCTTGCCTTCACATCTTGGATGCAATTCCGACGTATTCCCAATTCACAAAGATCTTGACGAGTATTCACTCCATCCTTTGTCTTACCTTTGATGTTCAAAAGTGTGCCAATTAGACTATCACACACATTCTTCTCAACATGCATCACATCAATACAATGACGTACATCTAAATGACACCAATATGGAAGTTCAAAAAAAATTGATCTCTTCTTCCACTTGCTTCGTCAGAGATTTCTTTTGGGTCTTTCCAAATTCAACATTTATGTTTTTCACTCGATCATAAACTTCCTCACCAGTAACTGGTGACTTAGCAATTTCATCCTCCCGGCAACCGTTAAAAGCTTTCTTCAATCTTCTGTGATGGGTGGTTAACTGGAAGGAATTTTCTGTGTTTATTATAAATTGTCTTCTTCCCATGTTTCAATTGCAGATAACTTGTATCTTCTTGACAAATAGGACACGCATGATGACCCTTGACATCAGTATCCACTCAAGTTACCATATGCCGGAAAGTCATTTATGGTACAAAATATCATTGCATGTAACTTGAAATTCTCCCGTCGATTTGCATCAAACACCTCTACTCCTTCCTCCCACAACAATCTTAAGTCATCTATCAAAGGACTTAAATAAACATCTATGTCATTTCCTGGCTGTCTTGGACCTGCAATCATCATAGATAGCATAACATATTTCCGCTTCATGCACAACCAATGTGGAAGATTGTAGATCACCAATAAAACCGGCCATGAACCGTGGTTAGTGCTTAAGTTACCAAAAGGATTCATTCCATCTCGTAGCTAGTCCAAGTCTAAGGTTTCTTGCATCACTACCAAAACTTGGAAATAGACGGTCAATTTTCTTCCATCGTGGAGAATCAGCCTGATGTCGAGTTGTCCATCTCGCTTCTTTGCAATCGAATGCCATGTGAGATTTTTGAATCTTCTTCATTAGCAAACAATCGCTTAAACCTTGGAATTATTGGAAGATACCATATAACCTTTGCACGAGAACCATTTTTATGACTATCTTCACCATCACCATCACCATCTTTGACTTTGTAACGTGATACACCACATTTTGGACACTTGTCAAGACATTCAAACTCTTTTCTCGTATAAAATACAGTCATTAGGACAAGCGTGTATCTTTTTATATTCTAAACCCATTGGACAAAGTATCTTCTTTGCTTCATACATACGGTTAGGCAATGTGTTTTCATCTGGAAGCATCTCTTTCAAAAGTTCTAACAATTCATTGAAACTTTTATCACTCCAACCAAACTTTGCCTTCAAATTCACCAATCTTAATACAGAAGACAATCGAGTGAAAGTTGTACACCCAGGATACAAAGCCGTCTCTGAATCGGTCTTCAATTTATCATATACAGGTGCATGTGCTTCAACAAAACTCTCCTGACCCACATCACGAAGCATATCCTCTATTCGATCTTCCATACGCACATCCTCCTCCTCCACAGGTTGTGATACTACTGGAATATCAATAAGTTCACCGTGCCATATCCATGTAGTATAATTTTTCATGATACCCTCACAGATTAGATGTTCTCGTATTATATCTACTGGTTTGAACTCTTCCATTAACACACTTAACACGTGGACAATAAAATTTTCCATTCATCTTTAGACCATTTCGCTCAAAGAAACTCAAAAATTGTTCAACTCCATTCTCATACTCTTCTGATATACGACTTGCATTCATCCAACTTCGATTCATTTTCGGATTTTACACTACAATTAAGAGTTAATAAAAACCTTATTGGTCATCAATGAATTTAATATCATTGATTACTATAATAAAAATTATCATTTAGTAGACTTTGCTCTATAAGAGAGACAAACTCATTCTAACAAAATTTCAGCAGAGTTTCCTCTGTTATTTGACTAAATCCAAATTTTTACACAACATCAAATACATAAACAACATCAAATAAAGCCCCATGGGCACAACCAGATCATCGTAACATTCATCTACAGCATTTCAATAACCTAATCATACAAACACTATCTACAAAACAAAAATAATAAAACCCACTAACCTGGCAGCGGTAGAGGCACTACTGACGACGGCAGGTTTCGTGGCAGCAGAAAATGAAACCTGCAGGCGCGGTTCGCGCGCGGCAGGGCACTGCAGTGGCAGCGGCGATGGAGGCGGGCAGCAGCAGTGCACGCGGCAGCGGCAGTGACACGGGGAAGGCAACCACGCGGCGAAGGCAGCGGCGCGATTCGCAATGCCGGATTCGAGTGCCAAACGGATTCGCAACGTCATGGGGAGCTTAGCGGCGCGACCGGCAAGGAAGCGGCGGCGTCTGGAAGGAAGGGCGTCAGGCAGCGAGGAAAACCAGAAAAACCAAGTCATGGCGGCAAGTAAACCTCGAAAACGAAGAACGAAAAGTGAGGAAAAAGAGGGCGCGGAGCGTGTATTAAGAGAACATTTAACGTCGGTTATGGGAATAACCGACGTTGAAAGTGTGTCTCACACACTTTCGACGTCGGTTATTCCCATAACCGACGTTAAAACCCCTTTAAAATCCCTTCTACGTCGTTTGTGTTTTAACCGACGTAAAACTGCGACGTTAATTCCTATTCATGTAGTAGTGAACATTTTTTTCTCAAAACAATCTTCCTTCTATAATTTTTAGTCCTAAAAATTTTATGAGATAAGGAGGATCAGTGTTTTTAGTTTTAATTTAGCACATTTCTTTTGAAATAAAATAAAATAGATTTATTAAAAATAAGGTAGATAAAAAAATAAAATATCAATATTATCGGTTAAAAGCTGTGATTCAACTTATAACAATATTGTAAATTTATCTAATTAAATTATTTTTTTGAAGAAATGACTCTATTGAAGAAAATGGGATATGTTATCTTTATGCAGCAAACGTAAGATTTCAAGCCAGTCTCAGAGTCTTTGTTCTCTTCTCCATCTCTTCTCTTCCTTTCTCACAAACTCTTTCATCTCCTCTAGCTCCTCTTTCCTTGTATCACCTTTACCACCACAGTTTCACGTTTTCGCCATAACTTCTCTATTTCACATTAGGTTAGGTTCTTCCTTATTTTTTGTTAATTTATATTTTCATTTTTTGCATTTCTAATCAAACTTTATATATGCTTTTGTTTTCCTCGTATCATCATGAGTTTGTGTTATTTTATTAATATTTGTTGAATTATATAAAGTAAAATTATTATAAGTATTAAATAGGTTTTTATGTTTTTTTATCTCTTACATTACAAAGTTCTTATTCCCTATGACAACATCAAGGAGTTACTCCTCCAATATTAGTGATCCATCTGATGATAACACAGAAGAAACAATGTTGAACAAAATTGTGGAGAGACTAAGAAAACAAAAGAAATATTATAATATTTTTTAAATTTTTAATTAGGCTAAAAATGGCTCGTTGGCCCTTTGGCCTAACATAGGGTCAGGTTAGACTAAAAATTGTGGCCCGTTTTAAAATATAGGTCAAACTAGACTATTAGATTTTCTGAACTCGACCCGTAAAGCAAAGTCAGACTGGGTCGGACAGCCCGTTTTGACAATTCTAATCAAAACTACTACTTTTAACACCTTCAACAATACAAACTTCCACTTACACTATATATTCATATCAATATCAAGTATTTTAGGATTTTACTTAGATTGAGATAATTATATGTACAAGTATTCTGAGAATGTACCTGCATTAGGTAAAAATTCGTTAAAATTGGTTTGAGTTTTACATAGAGTATTTACCTATGTTAAGCATATGCAGTTAGAAGTTTTTTTCTTTGTGTTTTGAATTGCATCTATTGGTAAAAGTTTTTTTTTAAAGCATCCAGAGTAAAAGTGTTGGTAGTTCTTTTTTTTTTAAAAAAGAAAATACTATATTCATATAACAAAATACATTGGAAGAAACCATTATAGCTTGGTTAAGTTCATACAAATATGCCAGCTAAAACTGTTGGTTGGGAAATGAAATTCTTTTGTGACTAAATAAAACTTGTGTAGGTTTTTAAATGTTTTAAAAAATCATTGGTATTATAAGTAAATTTTAACTAGTATAAGATAATGTGCATTATAAGAAATATATGTTAAAAACTCTATTACTAATATTTTTATTGTATTTATACAATGAATTTTCTATATGGACCATAAGTAAATTTATATAAAATAGTCCAATTAAATTACTTTAATTAAAACCTTAAATAATTTTTTTAATGTGATAAAGAGACGTAAAATATTTAAAATTGTTAAAATCAAATTATTAGAACATTGTAGGTGGAAGGAAATTTCAGGTCTTTCTCCTACTGCGATACAAAATAATGAATGGTGGACATAAAAAATTAATGTGATGGGAAACTTCATTGGCTTGTCATTGAAGAATGTACAATTAATCTCATTTGTTTTTTTTGGAACTTCTCAACTACCCTATTCATCTTCATTTATCTTACAATATCTAAAAACTAAAAAGTATTATTTCTAAAATGTAAAAGTAAAATAAATAAACGTTTATTTACCTTTATTTCAAGTACTCAATTACTATTTTTATAAATAAATGAAAAAATCTCTTTTAATGGTAACATAAGAGTTGATTTAACGCAAAAATAAAAATAAAAATTTAAATTGAATATTTTGTTTATAAATAATAAATAACTAAAATAAAAAATAATTATTAATTAATAAATGTTGTACGATAAAAAAGTTTATAATGATTCTTTTAAGTTATTCTTTTTCTTCATTATTTGTCTTTATATTTTTTTTGTGCTTCTTGTCTTTTACGTTTCATCTTTCTAATAATCAAAGTGTAATATGAGATAATTCAAAAATGTATAACAACAATGAAATGAAAAGTACAAACACTTGACATTACTATTGTTTGTCACTAAAAGTAAATAAATTAAAGAAACATAATTGGTTGTTTAATTTTATATAAGGTGTCCCTAGTTGATCCCTATGCACCACAACCCACTAGTTATAATTATCTTTGAGAATATATCCAGTAGAGATGATTGTAAAAACTTTTAAAGTTATATGTAACAACTAAACAACTATAACAGTGTAACCTAGTAACTTCACTTGCTTCAGAGTATGTAAAACTTATTTATACAAATAATTGGTATTTCACTTAATATATTATTATTTTATTATTTTAAAAATAAAAAAATAATAGAATTATATGATCATAAAGTATTAATCATCAATAATCAATTTTGTTTACAATACTTACAATTCTATAATACAATCTTCCTCCTCTTGCATAAATACAATAAGAAAAATTAAAAAAACACAATATCTCTCTAAAATAGAATGGAATGAATGGAGAAAATATAAACTTTCTTGTTAATTTAAGATACAAAGAAATCAAGTTTTTCGAGATAAAATGAAACCTTTTACGATAAGAATTAATAAAATATTATTTTGTATCATTAATTAAAATAATTAATTTTTGAATAATAAATATTTAATATGTAAAAATTTAATTTAAACTTTACAAAAAATTAGTTAAATTTTACAATGAAAAAATAGTAATTAAATTATAATTAATTGAGTTATATTAACTAATATTATTACATACAAGTATAAATAAAAAAAAATAAAATTATTTAAGATTTTAATTGTTAAAATAAAATTAAATATAAATTACTTAATAATAATATATGTAACACTGATATTTTTATTTTACATTTTCTAGCACATTTACCAAAGTTGTGAGGATGACAAGTATCTTATGGAATCGTTTTCTAACACCAAACACCACAACACGATCTCCCCACTTATACACCATACCAATTACATAGGAGCATGTCGTTTCACCCCTGCATCTAACTCATAGAGCTGATCAATTAGCTCTTCATCATTATGCACAAGATGGGATTACAATACCATTCTACAAAGGAAACTTAGAGAATTTATTTCCTATCATGTTCATACTCTTCTCTGTATACCATAAAAGATATCATCATCCTCATTATTAGCATCATAGAATATAATTGAGTTTCTAGGTTTTCAAATTTTTCAAATAATTCTCATCCAAAAGATTTTCTAGATCTTGTTTCCTTTAAAATTTAACTGTGGTAAATTAAACTGCCTGAAAACGTAAGATTGCTTGACAAGGTAATGCATGCAGTATAAACCTACCCATTTGTAGCACCTGAACCACACTCTGAATGCTTCTTGGCATGTGAACAGAACATGATCTACAGATTCCTCCTAACTTCGCACATGACACACATGTTGCTACTACTGAACCCTCCATTCGCTGCAAATTATGTTTGGTAGTTATTCTATTTAGTACATCTCTCCATATAAACATTTGTATTGTAGGTATGTTTTTTAATTTTCAAATTTCTTTCAAAATATCATTTTCCATACCAACAAACCTATTTAACAATAATTTGTATGTTGATTTGTTGGAAATCCAAATATGAGTGTAAGTTTTACATTGAGAAAAAATGAGTGTGTTAAGCCGTATATAAAAAGACTTATAAATCTATTAACTTAAGGTTTTAGGTTAAAGGTAGTGCCAATTATCTTATATGGATTAACTTGTGACTTATTTGTTGTCGTCTCTCTTAACATATCCTTTCTCGAAAGAATAAACATGATTTAACTGTATACTAATGAGATTCAATGGCATTCTAGACCTTCTTATCAAATTTCTTTCCCCATCCTCCGACCTATATTTTTGTTCTGTTTGAACTCTACCAAGTTTATCTCTACATATTTTCTTAATGTCTCTCCACCAATTAGATTTATTATTTTGTGTATCATTCCATGCTATTCTATTACATAGTTTTGAACTTATTAACTCCTTTCACAAGTTGTGTTGACCTATCTTTTAATCTCCAAACTCATTTTGCAAGCAGGACTATGTTAAACAATTTCAGGTTTTTTACTCTTAAACCACCTTATTTCTTTGATTTGTACATTATATCTCATTTAACTTAGACTATATTCTAATCATCTTTATTTCCTAAACCCCTAAACCCTAAATCAAGAAAAGTAAAGTAACGTTGTTAATATATATTTTAATAAACATATCGTACCTATTAAAAATAGAAATTAAAAAATTTTCCTTTCTATTTTAACTAGCCTTTTTTCAAACTTCATAAATATGTGTTTTCAAAAGGATTCTTTTCTTAGGTTCCTCTACTATAAGACTAAGATATGTGAATGGACAAGACATAATCTTACAATTAAGCATAGAAAAAAATGTCCATAACATGAACTCCTGTATGCCTATGCCACCTTGTGAAAATTTACTTTACATCTCGATATAAATAATTTAAAAAATATAAATATTATAAAAAATAATTATTATAAAGTTAAAATAAGAGAGAAATAATTAATAATACACCTAAAAACTTATTATATATATATATATAATTGTAGTAGAGATATACTATATTCACAAAGCCACTAAACAAAAGTATAATAGTGTTCATGAATAAGTTTACATCAAATTTAAAAAAAAATATTAAATCAATCATGTTTATTAATCTAGATTTTAAACATTTTTTAAATAAATAAAATCAATCTAGTCTAAGAAAATCAGCTGGGTTGAGTAAGAATGGTCAATGTTATTTAAATATATAAAATTTTACCTTTTTAATATATATTACACAAAATTAAGATGAATCTTTTTCTAGAATTATGGAAGTTATCCAAATAAATTATTTCTCTAATATAAACCATGGCTAACATGACTAAACACAAACTTTTCTTTCTTAATTGTTTTTACTATATAAATATATTTTACAATATCTTCAATGTTAACTTTGCAATAACATTAAAATACATATAATTTGTTTAAATCTTACTCTCACATTAAAGACATCAAACTTTAAGCTATACAAAACATCAGTATGGATACTTGATAAACAAATTTTCGGTCGCATAAAATTCTGATAAAAGAAAACAAGTTAACTACTATAATATAGCTAACCCGAATCTCACAAAGACACAATTGTAGGAGTATAATTATTGTTAATCATCGTTCTCCAAAGAAAAGTTAAAACAAACAATAATAATAATAATAAAGGGGATTTTGTCGAATTGATAAAATTAACAATGCAGAGTAATAATTATAAATAAATAATTAATGAAAACTAAAATTAAAAATACATAGTAAAGAAAATTATAAATAAAATAATTAAGGGAAACTAAAATTTAAAAAAATATAGAAATTAAATTACTTAAATAGGAAAAAGCAATGCATGTAGAATTAAATTGTGATGCTAAGAATTTAATAATGAGAACATTTATAAATGCTAATATGATTAAAATAAATAAATTAAAAGACAAATTTAAAGGCAAAGCTTGGAATGAAATTATTATCCTAATTCAAATTTAAATAAAAATAAATAAATAATTAACAGTTAAATCATAAATTTTAAGGCAGAACAATAATTAGAATGAAATATTGATGCTAATTGAAATTATAATAGAAATAAATAAATAATTAACAATTAAATAAAAAAATGTATTCAATTAACTATTAAAATTTAAAATGAATAAGTAAAATACTAAATTTAAAATGTAGGCTGGAATTATAAAATACTGAATTTAAATTAAAAGTAAAATGTTAATAAGATTTCTGGAGTGTGAAAAAGAAATGAATATGTGTGAGGGTGTGAAGAATAAATGGATATGTGTGAGGGTGTGAATGTGAATGTCAGAAAATAGAGTGTACAAAATTTAAATTATTGACCAAAATTAAATAAAATGAAGTCTAAAATAGTAAGACAAATCATATGTTTACTAATAAGACACTAAAATTATATTATTTTTCTTTAAATACAAAAGTATTAGAAATTGAAATGTAAGTAAAATACATTAACTAGAAATTAACTAAAAATAAGAAAGTTCAGTTCTTTATAATATCAGATCTTTTATATCGTTGATTTTTAAGAAGAGTCTACCAATCCAATGTGGAAGCGATGAAAGGAAACAATCACGATTAAGAATCCATATATCAATAAAGTTTCATATTAAATAGAAGGAAAAAACTCTAACATTACTATACACCCATACTACACATGAATTTCAAATTTTATTTTTTAAAATATATTATTTTATAAGAAGAAGCATGGTGTTGGACTTATGTACACAAACACTGATACATGTATCACCATCATATATAGAAATGAGAAAATTTAACTCTTTATAAAAAGAAACAAAGATTTACAAACAAAAAATCTTAAAAGTCATTGTGTTGAATATCCCAAAGTCTCTTCTAGAAAAATTATAAAAGAATAGAAAATTATTTTAATATGAAAAGATTGAAGTTAAAATAGGTAGTTATTTTAAATAATAATAATAATAATATTCTAAGTTTATCTATATTTAGGGATTATATTCTATGAGTTAACTTACTGGCTGCACATTTTTTAACACAAATCGCTCTAACTTTTTTATTATAAATGGACTTATCATATTCTTTATACCTGCATAAACCATACAAAGATGACTATAAAACTCAATATTTATCATTACATTGCAATAATGAAAAAGTATACATAAAGTTATCTATAAATATGAAAAAGAAAAGATGTGATATAATTATAAAGACTATATAGGTAAACATGTGAATTGTGTTTGCAAAGATGCTCTAAGCAATAATTATATTTACTAAGTTTGAATTCATATTATATATGAATCGAACACAATTATTGTAATTTTTCAAACAATGTTGATGTAAAAAATATAAAATTATAACATTAAAATTATATGTATGGAAACTTTTGAAAGATAATTCAAAAGTAGAAGTTTTTCTTTTCAATAAAAAAATATAAATTAATGGAAATATAAAAGATGTACTCAACTCTTTACAAAATCTATGCTCAATATATTATAGTAACAAAAGTTTATCTCAAATTCACGTTACTAATACTACCAAAACAGATCTTTCACATGTTCAAAACATAAAATGTAACTCAAACCTGTTATATTTAATGAATACATAAACCTATTATATTTATTAAATACATCAAATGATATTTTTCTTAATAATAGATTTTAATTACAAAACACTTACAGGCAACATTACCATAAAAAATTATCTCCAAATAATTTTAACATCTTGTCTAACATCCAATCAAAAGGAAAAGATTGTGTAGATCTAATAATTTAATTATTTAGCAATTACATAATTTTGATGTAGAGTATAAGTTTATATAAATATATTAATTACCTATCAACAAGCGATTGTGAAGATATATATTTGTGCAAATAATTCCTGGATGAAGAGAATTCGCTATAACATCTATTCCATCTTTCTAGTCAATTTCAATATTGAACAAGTGTTAACATAGTGTTTTTTTTTTATTTTAAAAAATTACAATTCAAAATTCTAATATCGAATTGAAAAGTGAACTTAAGTCTAAATATTTTAAGAAAATATTTAATAAGAATCTTTGGATCTAAATATAGAGGATGATAATAAAACTTTTACAAATTAGAGACTCAACAGGTGAATTTTGTGGATTATTAGTGCCTGTAATCAAATTAAGTTTTACAGTGAGAACTTGGGGACTTTGGTGGTAGTTTTAAGGATAATTGTGAAATCTTGCTTCATTTTAGAATGATAGTGAATATAGATTAAAATTATTATAGTTGAATAGCTTTAATTTATTTTATGTTCTTATTCTCTTTTTCTTTTTTTATTAATTTTCTTCAATTTCTTATAGTGTTTATCCATTGTGATTTTACTATGTTGGATGAATTTGGTTAAAATCCATAATCCATATTATTTACAAATAAATTGGTTTTGTTTGGTGGAAGCATGAGTGATTTTCTATACCAACAAACCTATTTAACAATAATTTGTATGTTGATTTGTGGGAAATCCAAATATGAGTATAAGTTTTACATTGAAAAAAATGAGTGTGTTGAGTTGTAGGTAAGAAAAAAGACTTATAAATCCATTGTCTTAAAGTTTTTTGTTCAAGATAGTGTCAATTCTCTTATTGGATTAGCTTGTGACTCATTTGGTATCGTCTCTCCTGACATATCCTTCCTCGAAAGAATAAACATGATTTAACTGTATACTAATGGATTGAATGGCATTCTAGACCCTCTTATCAAATTTCTTTCCCCATCCTTTGACATATATTTTTGTTCTGTTTGAACTCTACCAAATTTATCTCTACATATTTTCTTAATGTCTCTCCACTAATTAGATTTATTATTTTCTTAATGTATCATTCCATGCTATTCTATTACATATTTTTGAACTTATTAACTCCTTTTATAAGTTGTGTTGACCTATCTTTTAATCTCCAAACTCATTTTGAAAGCAGGACTATGTTAAACAATTTCAGGGTTTTTACTCTTAAACCACCTTATTTCTTTGATTTACACATTATATCTCATTTAACTTAGACTATACTCTAATCATCTTTATTCCCTAAACCCTAAATCAAGAAAAGTAATGTCATTAATATATATTTTAATAAACATATCATACCTATTAAAAATAGAAATTTTCCTTTCTATTTAGCTAAATATTTTCCTTTCTATTTTAACTAGCCTTTTTTCAAACTTCATAAATATGTGTTTTCAAAAGGATTCTTTTCTTAGGTTTCTCTGCCATAAGACTAAGCTATGTGAATGGACAAGACATAATCCTACAATTAAGCATGAAAAAAATGTCCACAACATGAACTCCTGTATGCCTATGCCACCTTGTGAAAATTTACTTTACATCCCGATATAAATATTATAAAAAATAATTATTATAAAGTTAAAATAAGAGAGAAATAATTAGTAATACACCTAAAAACTTAATATATATATATATATATAAAATTGTAGAAGTAGAGATATACTATATTCACAAAGCCACTAAACAAAAGTATAATAGTGTTCATGAATAAGTTTACATCAAATTTTTAAAAAAATATTAAATCAATCATGTTTATTAATCCAGATTTTAAACTTTTTTTACATAAATAAAATCAATCTAACCTAAGAAAATCTGCTGAGTTTAGTAAGAATGGTCAATGTTATTTAAACATATAAAATTTTACCACTTTCATATATATTACACAAAATTAAGATGTGAAGAATTGAATTTTTTTCTAGAATTATAAAAGTTATCCAAATAAATTATTTCTCTAGTATAAAACATGGCTAACATGACTAAACACATACTTTTCTTTCTTAATTGTTTTTACTATATAAATATATTTTACAATACTTCAATGTTAACTTTGTAATAACATTGAAATACATATAATTTGTTTAAATTTTACTCCCACATCAAAGCCATCAAACTTTAAGCTTGAATACAAAACACCAGTATGGATACTAACAGTAATCATTCATATTTTTATTTTTATTTACTAGAAGAGTTTCTTTCTAATTAACCATGTTTTGTTTAGTCAAATTTATGCTAAAATCCCACAGCTTCTTAGCCAAATCCGTGTCCCTTCCTTGCAAACATGTTTCTGAAACATTATTATCTGCAAAATACTTGCCACTCATTCCTCTAACTTGTGGGTGCAATGCTACATAGCATGTTGTGGATGCTCCCTATAATCAAGTAAGACACTAAAATAGTAAGACAAAATCATATGTTGTAGTAAGACACTAAAATTATATTATTTTTTTTAAATACAAATATTAGAAATTGAAATGTAAGTAAAATATATTAACTAGAAATTAACTAAAAATAAAAAAGTTGAGTTAAAAGAAAAAAACTCTAACATTACTATACATCCATATTACACATGAATTTCAAATTTTATTTTTTAAAATATATTTTTTTATAAAAAAAACATGGTGTTGGACTTATGTACACAGACACTAGATACATGTATCACCATCATATATAGAAATGAGAAAATTTAACTCTTTATAAGAAGAAACAAAGATTTACAAACAAAAAATCTTAAAATTCATTGTGTTGAATATCCCAAAGTCTCTTCTAGAAAAATTATAAAAGAATAGAAAATTATTTTAATAAGAAAAATTGAAGTTAAAATAGGTAGTTATTTTAAATAATAATAATAATATTCTAAGTTTATCTATATTAAGGGATTATATTCCATGAATTAACTTACTTGTTGCACATTTTTGAACACAAATCGCTCTAACTTTTTTATTATAAATGGACCTATCATATTCTTTATACCTGCATAAAGCATACAAAGATGGTTATAAAACTCAATATTTATCATTACATTGCAATGAAAAAGTATACATAAAATTATCTATGAATATGAAAAAAAAAAGATGTGATATAATTATAAAGAATGTATAGGTAAACATGTGAATTGTGTGTGCAAATATGTTCCAAGCAATAATTATATTTACTAAGTTTGAATTCATATTATATATGAATTGAACATAATTATTGTCATTTTTCAAAACAATGTTGATGTAAAAAATATAAGATTATAACACCAAAATTATATGTATGGAAACTTTTGAAAGATAATTCAAAAGTAGAAATCTTTCTTTTCAGTAAAAATGAGTATAAATTAATGGAAGTATAAAAGATGTACTTCAACCTTTTACATAATCTATATTATATTCAGTATATTAGAGTAACAAAAGTTTCTCTTAAACTCAGGTTACTAATACCACTAAAACTGTCATATGTTCAAAACATAAGATATCCAACTAAAACATGTTATATTTAATAAATACATAAACCTGTTATATTTAATAAATACATCAAATAGTAATTTTCTTAAAAAATAGATTTTAACTACAAAATACTTACAGATAACATTATCATGAATATTTATCTCTAAAAAAATTTAATATTTTTTCTAACATCCAGTCAAAAGAAAAAGATTGTGTAGATCTAATAATTTAATTATTTAGCAATTACATAATTTTGATGTAGAGAATAAGTTTATATAAATATATTAATTACCTATCAATAACCGATTGTGAAGATATATATTTGTGCAAATAACTCCTGGATGAAGAGAATTCGCTATAATATCTATTCCATCTTCCTGGTCAATTTCAATATTGAACAAGTGTTAATATAGTGATTTTTTAATTTTAAAAAATTACAATTCAAAATTCTAATATCAAACTGAAAAGTGAACTTAAGTCTAAATATTTTAAGAAAATATTTAATAAGAATATTTGGATCTAAATATAGAGGGTGATAATAAATTTTTTACAAATTAGAGACTCAACAGGTGAATTTTGTGGATTATAAGTGTCTGTAATCAAATTAAGTTTTACAGTGAGAACTTGTGTATTTTGATAGTGGTTTCAGGGATTATGGTGAAATCTTGCTTCATTATAGAATGATAGTGAATATAGATTAAAATTATTATAGTTGAATAACTTTAATTTATTTTATGTTCTTATTCTCTTTTTCTTTTTTTATTAATTTTCTTCAATTTATTATAGTGTTTGTGTGATTTTACTATGTTGGATGAATTTGGTTAAAATCCATAACCCATATTATTTACAAATAAATTGGTTTTCTTTGGTGGAAGTATATATGTCTAGGAAGTTTTGTCCTATCTTATCTTCTTTCCTCTTTTTTATATGTCTTTATAATAAATGTACTTATTTTATTATAATTAATAATGAGGAAATTTTTTTTATAAATCTTAATAAGTTAAGTTTAATATTATTAAATATTTATATTCATCAAATAATATAACACAAAATAAATTAAGAGGGTTAAACAGGATGTGAGTCAAATATTTATATCCATCAAATTCTAAACCTTAAAACATTTTTTTTATACAATTAGTATCAATTTGTTTTAATTCAAATATTTTTAACCATACTAATTAAAAATATTAATAGAAGAAATTTTGGTAGACTCAAGTCAACTTTCTCACCCTTATTTGAAGGTTTTGTTATTTATTTGTTTTAAAAAAAATAAAACATAATACTCTTTCTTAGATATTTTTAATAGGAAAAAAGTAAATGTACTGCTTGTAGATACATACTCACATCAAACTTGAATTTTTTTATTTTTAAAATTTTTTTATATATGATTTCTGTGAGAGGAATACGGTGTTGGAGTAGGGTAGACGTATTGTATTGGTATGGTATCACCCTCCTTTTTTAATATGCATATTAAGTTTTTTTTTTCTATTTTCATAAATGGGTTTACATATATAAATATAAATATAAATATATATATATATATATATATATATTTTGTGATGTTTATTGCTAGAAAAAAAAACTAACAATAATGTGTTATATAGTTAAAAAACCTATTAATAAATCAAAATAATAAAAAATTTAGTATGGCACAACCTTCAAACGTCTTGCAAGTTCATTAGCATGTAAGATGTTAGCCAGCTTTGATTGGCCATATGCACGCCAAGTATTGTAACTGTACATACAAAAACAAATCAATTATGAAAATCATCTATATTTTACACTCTTATATATTCTTATAAAATATTTATATCTTAAAAATGATATAGAAATACTTTATAAATGATAATAAAATTTTATCTTTTTTTACTTAACTCATCAATAGAAGAAATATATTCAACAACTTATATTATATTAATAAAAAAACTACCACTAATCATGAAAATTGATAATAATGGTTATTTTAGTGTTGGACATGAGGTTAGTTAGTCCTAATAAAATCAACATTCATTTAGTTGCATCACCCAAAAAATATAGATCCTACATTGATGTTAGCTAAGTTGACACTTCAGTTGCCATTTAGAATAGTTCATGTTATTTCCCTTTTGTCTTGTTATAGTGAAAAAAATCATGAATCTATTTATACAAACTTTTGTATAATAGTTTTTATAAAAGATAAATAAGAACAACAAATAGAAATTAACTTCTTTTAAGTTAAAATTAAACTTTAATGAGTATGGTTTAGATTTCAACTTTAGAGCTCATTGTCAAAATAACATTTTGTTTGAAAAGAGAAGAGATGTTTGAGAGGATTTTAATAAGGGAGAGTTTAGATTTCAATTTTAACACCCTTTTTCATAAATATCATTAACCTAACTAAAACTGTTTTAAAAATAATTTTTATAAAATTATTAAATAGCATATGGTGATTATTGATTCACACAAGTTGAATCTAATTGCATATATTTGAACTACTTAATACCTTGATGGATCATTAATTTTGTCAAAAAGTATTCCTTCTCTATATGTAAATTGATGACCTCTGGAGGAGACATTAACAATTCTTCCTTGTATCTTACTTTCTCTTGCTGTTTTCTTCATATTATCTAACAATAGATTTGTTAGAAGAAAATGCCCTGTATGTTGGAGGAAATGCAAAAGATTGAGATTATTTTGACGACTTCTCAACTTTAATAAAAGTAAAAAATTTATTTGACATTTTATGTGAAACCATAATTGTAAAATAATATACATAAATTTCATTGAGTATTCGAATGAGTCTACTCGTTTAAGCTTGCACCCATATAAATCCAGATTATAAAAAAATTCATTCGTTTAACCTATATTTTAAATAGTTTTTAATTTTTATAAATTGTATTTGTCCCGCAAAATCGATAAATTAAATAGGTAAGTTCAAACCTGCAAAGATACATACATTAATATTTTTCGCATTCATTTGTATAACAACAATTTACTCAATCCATTAAACAATGTACAACTAATAAAAAAAAATTAGATTGAATTGAGCTTGGTGATAACTATTAGAAACAAAAAAAAATAAATTTTAGATTGAATTAGATTTGATGATAACCTATAAAAGTAATATGTATTAGATTTGTTATTGAATATGAGTTGGTGTTGCGTACGTGGAGACCGCAGATAAAAACAGTTTAACCTTGGATTATGTGGGATCAACATAAAAAATTTAAACTAAAAATTTACCAAAAAATATAAATTTACAACTGCACGGATTGTAGGTAATACAAGTTGCAGGTAATAAAGGTAGTCCGCGGACTTTGCCTAAATACTCAACTCTATTTATAACCCGTTTGCAAGTTACACCCATCCAATATCATAAAAAGACTAATATAATGAAAATTAGATAAATTCAAAATACCTATATAATTTATAGCAAATTGAAGTTCAATGTTATCCTTGGATAGCATGAAAGGGTTTGCACAAATTCCTGCATTGTTTCTGAATTCAAAACAGAAAATAAATTATAAAGAATTAATACTAAATTGTTTAGTGAATGATGATAATTACGATGTATGCATAAAGAAGATATGAAATAGTATATGAAAGGAACACATGAAAAAGTTGAATAATGTAGTTGGTACTTACATCAAAATGTTCAATGGAAAACCAGTTGAATTAAAGCGAGCTGCAAAGTTTTGAACAGAGGCCATTGAACTTAGATCTAAGTTCATGATATCAACTTTAGCAGTGGGAATTTGCTTAAGTATTGATTCCTTCACATTGTTTGCATCAGTCATGTCAATCACTGCCATAATCACATGCACACCACGCAATGCAAGAACACGGGCTGTCTCGGCACCAATGCCACTTGATGCACCTATTTTTGTTTCAACAACACATCAACTACAATTAAAAGGTTTATTTATGTAACAAACAAACAAAAGTCAACGAGTTTTTAATTTGATTTAATATATATATACATTATCAAAACTTATATTCAATCAATATATATAACATTTTCTAAAAAGATATTAGACTATTACAAATTTATAGTTCTTTTGTTCATATCTACTCAACCAAATATCCCATTTTTCTTTTGTTAATTGTTAAGACCTAGTTTGAAAAAGTTGCTCCCTACCTCAGCATGCTTTGGAAGACATCAACATATACCATGCTTTTACTTCAATAACAAGGTATTACATGTAAGGGAAAGACTATATATTGACTATTCCCAAAATAAGAGAACATTCAATTCTTTCATATTAACATGTATGATTAAATAGAGAATTTCATAATTTTATGAAATTCAAATAAAATCAATTTTAATTGTTTTTATTTTAAATTTTTTTTAAGATAAATGCCTTTTGGATAATAGTTGATGTATATGTGTTTTCTTTACTCCTGAAAATGATAAATGGTAGCTTGTCAGCCATTTTTGGGGTTAAAAATTGTGGGCAATGGATTGAGAAATAAGATGACGATATTGATAAAAGAGTTAGAATTAAATTATTTTAGTGTCTGAGGTAAAAATTCATTGCAATAACTCTTTACTTTAACAAGCTATTGTTTGTCTTAATATTTCTTTTACTACAAAAGGACAGTAAAATTTTAACATAAACTTGAATTTCAAAGTTTAAATTGGAGAGACAATCTTAACAAAAATATTTATTTATCAAAATCAACCTTTATTTTCTTTTTCTATTTTATAAGATGATAATGTTTTACTTTTCTTTTCCTCGTTCTTTACTTTGCATCTATTAATCATATGAAAAACAATATGATCACTCTTCAAAGGAAAAATAAACATTGAGAAAGAGAAATATCAACCTGTGACAATTGCAGTAAGATCACTGCCATGGATGCCATGAGTAACTTCGTCTGCTGTGGAAGATGATGAAAACCCAGAATCTCCTTTTCTACTGAATGGCCACATCTTCTTTTTTCTGTGTCCCGAACTCACAACTCACTACTTCTGTATTGGTTGCAGAAATCTAGTATCAGTTGCTGATATAAATATACGTGCGTGCAGGAACACGTACAGAAATCATAAATGAAAGATTTATGGACAAAATTTTGGTTAGATGTTCCCTCAAACACAGATTTTGTCATTTTGATAAAATTATTCACAACCCCACCATTGTGAATATTTTATTAGCATTTTCTAGATTGTAAGTTTTAGTTATTTTTGTTCCTGATATATGTTAATGTATATCCAAGTATAAGTTTCAATTTCACATTAAATATAAATCAGAAAATTGAAAAATATAAAAAAAAATCTATATATATTATTTTAAGGTTTTTTTATTCAAGATGAGATTTTTTTCCTGAGTTGACTAATTAGTCCTAAATCTCTTCCATATATAATAATACTGTCATAAAGATTATAACTAATTCATAAAAATGGTATTATAATTTCTAAGAATTCAAATTCGAGACGGAGGAGTTGTATATAATTATAGTAATTAAAAAATTATTAAGTAAATAAAGTTAATCTAAATAGAAAAATACACAAGATACATAAAAAATATAAAGAAATACAATTAATTAAATACGGTATAAATATCATATAGAAAAGGAAACAGAACAAATACTAAAATTTCAGCTTTAATTAATTCATTTATTACCATTTCACTTCCACTTTGACATTTTAATACTGTTGGTATAATTAATTAATAGTATTCTTTTATATATATATATATATTCAATTAAAAATACCATTTTTCTGAAATTGTTAATTCATAAAAAAATTTATTGTTTAATCCACTCATTAGCAATTGTTCTTTTAGGGTTTGATAAACAAAAGACCCACCATTTTGAATATTTTATTAATAATATATTTTAAAATGAATTATTTATGTTATTTGTAAATAAGAGTTTGATATTTATTTTAAATTATTTAACTTTTTTTATTCTTTTAAAGGGTATAAAGTTTTTATAGTCGAGTTTTTACTAAACTAGAGTCATGACGAGCTGGTGAAGAGTATAACCAAATGGATCAATCAGAATTTTGATTTGGTAACTGGTTCGGTTCTTTTTAGTGTTTTTAAGTTTTCTCTTTTTTCTCTTTTTAAGTTGGGTTTCTAAGAGGAGTTTCTTCCTATTTGAAGTGTGGTATAGAAGCTTACTTAGACTCTTTGAAGTAGATAGTGGAAATAGAATTTGTAGTGCTTCAATCTAGGTAAGAGAAACTACCTAACTCTTTCTGTGTAGTTGATAATTGTTTGTAGTTATGAGAGTTGATTATATTTATCAAACTGAATGAGTACATGAAACTAACTATTCGGATTGTATGTTGATATATGTTGACTAATACATTGATGATGAGTTTGGGGTTGTATAAAATTGTTGTATGAGGACTGAATGTGTGGAAAAGCATGTTGTTGGATTGTTCAGGGTAACTCTCGATCCTGTTTTCACTAAAGTGAGACCGAAGCGGTGTGTAATCGTTACACCTACCATCTTAGGTTGTTCAAATGATGTTTTGGTTACTCAAGTGACATCCCGCATCACTCAAGCGATGTCTTGTAGCTCAAGCGAGGGAGACGTTAAGACAAATCTCTCTCCTCTAGAAGAATATTGCTCGGTTAGGACACTTAACGGACATGTTTGGTTGCTCAAGCGAGGTCTTGGTCCTTGAGTGAGGTTGGGGCAGTTACATGTGCCCTAAAGTTGTTCCATAACCATGGACTTCAGGTAGTTAAGTTCCATTTTATCCTCTTGACGCCTGATAAGTAGCAAAATTTTAATAAAAATTTATATTAATTAGACACTTAGCAAGTATAAATTCTTAGAAAAGAGAAAAGGTAACCTCTCCCGATGGAGAAAATTTTTGTATATTTGTATGCAGGAGTAGGTATCAAAAATAGAAGAAAATTAATAAATCAATGGAAGAAAGAACAAAAGTTGAATGGAATGGGAAACACAAAAGTCAAGGAGTAAAATTATGCCAACATTTAGACTATTTTCACTTAAGTGGACTATTTTCACTTAAGTGGACTACTTTCACTTAAGTTGATTATTTTCATTCAAGCTAAAGATAACATAATTCTCTCCTATATAAAGCACCCAAAAGTTCTTGTGTAGGCATCCCATCTTGGTGAATATCAAGAGTGTTTTTAGAAAAAAGTGAAAAGGAGAAGGAAGAGGTCCTGGATCAACCGGAAAGAAGATTCAAGATTAATTATTCATCCCCACATCCATTGGAGTATATAAGCTTCTCTAAATCATGAGTGACTAACTTTCTATTGTATTGAGATTAAGTGTAATTTGTCAAACTCTTCTGTTTTACTCTTGATTGATATATATGATGTATTTTATTCAATGTTAATGATTTAATTATGTTCTTAATGCGGAGGTGAATTGATCACTCATCTTTTGATCTACCATTTACGGTTACGTTGGAAAATTGATCTTAAATCCGATTTGAATTAAATCATCTTATGTGTTTGAATACTAGGAATAGATTTAAATATATTTGTTTAATTGGTTTTGAACTTAAAGTAAGGATTTTATGATAATTTGAGGAATTAATTGTTATAATTTAATTCTTAGAAATTTAATCAAGGGATTGGTTTAGAATAAATCTTGGTAACCTCAATAACACTAAATAATTTATTACATATATCGATAATAAGAGAATTTCATAAGAGAGAGATAAACGAAATTCGATCTCAATACTTTTTTATTATCATCTTAATATTATTTTATTGTTATTTACTTTTTAATTTAATTTAATTATTAAATTTTCTTATTGAAAACAATACAAAGAAATTTTCTTTTACATATTCAAAATTGAGTTAGAAAATAGATTATAATTCTTATTGAATACTACACACATCTTAGTGGATACGACACTTGTAAATGCTACCTTGATTCAGTACAATTACTAAAAGTATATTTGAGAAAATCGCATAACAACGTCATTGAAGTCGTGGATTGGGTGCTAAAGTCGTGGAATGAGCACTCAAATTGTGACGACAGAATGAATGATAGTAAATAGTAAAATTACCCTATTTTATTGGTAGAATGGTTTATGCATATTCATTTTATGATGATGTGAGATTGTTTAAAACTTATATACATGAGATGATGATGTGATGTATATAAGGTAAAGATTGAATTATGCTTGCTCTCGATAGATATATAATTGTTGATATGATTAATGTATGATATGTTGTATACATGATGGAGCCCTTTAAGGGTGGTGATTGGAGCCTATCAAGTGTGGTGAACTCTTTTATAAATTGCTTATATGCATGTATATGGTTGTGGTGCATATGCATGTAAGATTTGAAGCTCTTGATAGGTGGTGATTAGAGCCCTTGATAGGTGGTGATTAGAGCCCTTGATAGGTGGTGATTGGAGCCCTTTATGGATGGTTCGAGGATACCGAGGGAGGTATCTGGTATTAAGAGGCAGTGATAAATATGACACTCGTTTAACATAGGTATTCTAGGTTCACTACTTTCTAGTAATGTAGATAGGACTTTAGATGGTGAGAAGTTGAGGGAGGCTTACACCAGACTTTGAAAGTAGTTGTACATTTGGTGTCCTCGACGAAAATGCATTGTACCATTCTGACCATGGGAACCCTTGGCTCGATTCTGGAATGGTCAAGTGTTAGCTTAGTAGGACATATTTATCACGGATAGAGTCTTCCCTCATATTTGGTCATAACTGGTAGTATGACTAAACGTGGGGTTTGTTTTTGTTGTATTTTGTTTATGATCATATGCTTAGTGTGGTTGTGTGATTTATTAACATCAATGATTAGTAAGTAATTGTTTGTTATTTTCTATTAGCTCACCTTGATGGTCTGGGTGACACTGCTATGATTATAATTTATTCGAGAGCAAACTTTGAGCAAGCTTACAGGATGGACACTAAGTAGAATTAGATCTATATATTTATTTTACATGTAGTTATATTTTGAGGACTAATAGTCATGATGTAATATTTGTATATTGTATAAACAGGTGTAATAGAGATAATATGTTACATAGTTATACCTACTAATATGCTAGTATTCCTTAAATCAGGATGTTATAATAAGTTTAATAGTTGTGTGTGTATATATATAAAATAATATGTAAGACACAATATTATTTTAATAATATATTTTAAAGTAAATTAGTAATGATGTTTATAAATAGGAAATAAAGATTCATTTTTAGTTCATTCTAAAATTTATCAATCTAAATTCTCTTTTTCTTTCTCTTTATTCTCTAAGATAAAGGAGTTTATGACTTTAGGAATCTTACCATATTAGGGTATTTGAAAGTTAGTGAAGAGTAGGTTATTTCTATTCAATAGAATTTTGTTCTGATAAATAGTTTGATGTCTTTGATGTTTTAAGTTTCCCTTTTCCTCCTTCTAAATTAGATTTCTAAGGTAGGATTCTAACCATTTGAAGTGTAATTTGGAGACTTACCATGGTCTAAACAAAAGTAGAACTGTCAAAATAGGTCTGACCCAATGGGTCAGCCCGCGTGGGCTATGTTTTAGGTTAGTCAAACTTAAAAAATAGTGGCCTAAATAGAAATAGGTATTTTCTAGCATTACCCGTTTGGTTCGAGGCCTATATAAACTAAGATCAGGCTGGTCCACAGGCTAATAGATTAGTTCATTTTTTCTTCTATGTTAATTTTTATTCTTAATTTTTATTTTATTTTAATTACACATGTTATGTTATGGACATGAGAAACATTAATAAAATTATTTCAAATAATATTAGATTAAGGAATATATATATATATATATTATATATGTATATATGTATATATATATTATGGATAAAGGTTATTTGGTGTCTGCGAGTATAAAGGACAATGAATAAATGTGTCATTGAGATAAAGGAGATCTACAAAGAGAAATTATTCAATATATTTATTCTCGTATATGAGAATGGTATAAGATTAAGGACAAAATCAATTATCCTATGTTTTCAAAATGTTGTTTTAAGTTTTATCTTTATTTAACAAAATTGCGAGGAATGAGGGTAGATGTACTTATAAAAGTCAATTAGATGGTGTGATAGAGAAATCCAAGTCTGGACCTATACTATTTCCTTTATATGAAGTTTTAAGTTTATTTAGTTTCCATTCTTTCATTATGAACAATTTTGCACATACTTATATATGTATATCTATTGTTTCTATCAAAAAATATAATATTAGATCAAGATATGTAATGTTATTCTATTATGTATCTAGTTGTTGAATATTACATTTTTTTACTTTTGAATAATTATATATTATAATTTTTTATATAATTATATATTATAATTTTTTATATAAAAATAATTATAATTCTTTAAATTTATAATTAGACCAAAATTTATACTCTATTTTAAAATGTAAATCAAACTTAAATTGTAGTGTCAAACTAAGTTAAACTGAAACATCCATTTTAACAACTTTAATCAAAATATAAAAAATACAAAAAAATAATTAAAATATAAAGAAACACAATTAATTAAGTAAAGTGTATAAATATAAGACATTTTAGTTTTAATTAATTCATTTATTACAATTTTACTTTGATCTTTCTATTTATTTATTATATATATATATATTTATAGTACCAGTTTTCTGAAATGGTTAGGTGGACACTTTCAACCATTCCCACATCAACACACACTCTTTTTAGTGGGGTTTAGATCATTTTAATAAGTCTGACATCCATATTTAATAGCATAGACAGTACTGAATAGTTTTAATTATTTTGAAATCCACATTCATATAAAAATATTTATTTGTTTTAATCATTTCCAGGTCCACATTCATTATTTACATTCTTTGAATCTTTCTCAACTTTTTCATCAATGTCACTTAAGAGTTGCTCACTTGAATGTGTTTGTAACGATCCAAGAAATCATTATTATTATCATATTCAATGTGTAAATGTAACTAGCATTATCTGATGATAAAAATATATTATATATATATATATGATTTGTATTCAATACAAAAAAAATCTCTACTACGACAAAATTCTATTATGAGATATAAAAATATATATAAATATATGCATATAACTATTACTTCATCTTCCAATCTAGTCTTGGGACTCAGAAGCATCTCTCTCACCTATTAAAATATCTGCTCCCGTGTAGTGAAACACGATCATCGCAGGCCAAACAATCGGCAATTATAGGATAAGCTAATAATTCAAAAATATAACAATACAAAATAATAGTATTCATGTAATATCCATCATCACATCATTCTCATGCACATTTATCATAAAACATACTTAAATGCTCTGAAATCTAATGCATCTTTAATAATTCAAAAGTAACAACACAAATAATATTATCATGTAATACACATAACCACAACATTCTCATGCACATTCAAAATGTCCTAAAAAGAAAACATCTTCCGGAAGACACGGCTACTATGCCCGAACTCAGAGACTAACACCTGTGGGTCACATTGTGGTCGGCTACTGTACCGGCACAATAACACTCTGACCACCCTACCCACAGGGTAGGACTACTGTCAACCCTACTCTGGCCCTGGCCTACCTCAATGTAGCCTCAGAGCAGGTCTTCAGCATCCCCCCATCGGCTCCTCACCACCTGGCATCTTAGTCTACGTGACCAGGACTATCAGTGGAACTTGGGATCTCATTGAATCCGCTCTAGCATAGCTCACCACCTAAAATGCAAGTTGTACCTCCCCGGGTACCAAACATCTCATCAACACACATCAGTAGATTATGGGCACCAACCCCAGGCTCTACTCGGCCTCACATAAAGTTGTACCTCCCCGGGTACCAAACATCTCATCAATACACATCATTAGATTATGAACACCAACTTCAGGCTCTACTCAGTCTCACATAAAGTTGTACCTTCCCAGGTACCAAACATCTCATCAACACATATCAGTAGATTATGGGCACCAACCCTTATCTCTACTCGACCTCACACAAAGTTGTACCTCCCCGGGTACCAAACATCTCATCAACACATATCAGTAGATTATGGGCACCAACCCTTGACTCTACTTGGCCTCACACAAAAACATCATAGGTCATATATAACCACTCAATTTTTCTCAATTTTATTTAGAGATAATAATCTAAATTTATAAGCAAGAATAGGATCGAGACCAAAACCCTCTAGGGAAAGAAACTTTCGTTTCTACCCCTCAAACAAGTTTTCCATCCCATAAACATTCAAATATCAACTTAAACATCATAAACAATACAAAACCAAGGTTTTTCACACATTACAATCAATATCACAATAATATGTAAAACATACTAGTTATATATATATATATATATATATTAACATTCACTTTCTTAATATTAAGTTACATATTTTTGAACATTAACTTCCCTAACCTGGATTTTTGTTTGTTCCTTGCTCAGATGGAAAAATTTCAATCTTAATCCTTAGCTCATCTTTTATCTCAAAATCCTGGATAACATCTCCCCATAAAGAGAATTCATTGAGAAAAATCTTCAAAAACCATAAACTTTCCAAAAGAAAATTCTTAAGAATAAACAGACCTAGACTTACCCGTTCACAAAACTGATTGGGTAGAACTCCTCCTTACATTATTAGCCTCCTATTGCTTCTTCTGGATCTAGAGACCATTAGGGTTTCAATATCTAAGCCTTAGAGAGAGTGTAGAGAGAGAATAGAAAGAATAGAGGTAGAGAGAATAGAGGTATGTAAAAACAAACTACCCAACTAGCCCCTTTTTTATTTTATATTGTATTATCTTTATAATATGATATCTTTATAATATATATAATATCTTTATAATCTCATATCTCTATAATCAAATATCTCTATAATTCAATATCTTTATAATCTAATATCTTTATAACTGAATATTTTTATAACATAATATCTTTATGATCTAATATCTTTATAACTAAATATCTTTATAATCTAATATTTTTATAACTGAACATCTTTATAATATAATATCTTTATGATCTAATATTTTTATAACTAAATATTTTTATAATCTAATATTTTTATAATCTGAATATCTTTATAACTGAATATTTTTATTACTCTAATATCCTTATAACAAAATATCTTTATAATATAATATGTTTATATTCTAATATCTTTATAATCTAAAATATTAGAGTGTTACAGTGTTAACTTCTCTTTTGTTTGAGGTTGGTTATTGATAATTTTCTAATAAATAAATAAAATTTATATTGAAATTCTATTTCTCATTTGGTAAACATTAATATACTAAATTTCACATTAATTTCAATTAATAAAGTAAACATATTCAAAAGAGGGTATTACAAGATGTTTTGGTCATCTAAGTAAATTTTGACTAAAAGGTTAATGTGCCTTAAAAAAAGTTAAAAAACTACTAATATTTTTCTATTTATATAAAATTAATTTGTTAATTAGTATTTGCTTTATATTACTTGTAGTTTTCTATAGAAGATGATTAAAGTTAAAATAATTTCACATAAGTTGTAATTTAAGCACTTAAGGAAAACATATAGTTTAATTAATTACATGATTAAGTCATAAAAAATGTTAAAAAAATTCTATATTATATTAAAATTTTATAAATTATTATTCTACTTAAAAAGCTTTATTAAAACCTTAATCCTATGTTGGATTGCAAAGATGGAAATAAAAGAAAGTGTAAACAAAAGAGAATAAATGAAAGAAAAATGAATAAAAAATGTGTTTATATAATGGAATATGAAATTAAAAGTAATTTTAATTTTTTTATGTGAATTAATTCGTGACTTATTTAATATTGTATTTTTTTGAAAAAATTTAAGAGAATTTTTTTTCTTTCTCTTTCTATTTTACTTTATTTTGTGAGACTTTTTTTTATATATATTTTGTTTTTTCTTTATAGACGAATTGTGGTATTTTCAATATTTTTTATTTATATTTATAAAAGAATATCATTCCATTCTAACTAGAAAAATAAGAAGGAACTATTTTAATACTACATAGAAGAAGAAAAAAAACTAGTAAAATAAGACATGTGGGTCTTATATAGGGTCGTCTTAAGACCCAAACAACTAAAATATTCGTTTTAGGCTCTAAAAAGAAGTCTCAAAAAAAGATTTTTATTAGTACTATCTTTATTAAATTAATTACAAAATTATGTTTGAGAATAAACTTTAATTAAAATATTATGAGTGTTTGTTAATTTTTATTGGTACTAAAAATGATATTTATAAGTTAATAATTTTTTTCAATAAATCATAATTTTCTCTATAGAAAATAGATTTGTTAGTTAATACTAATAGCTAAAAAAGCTCCAAAGCCTTCTTTATCTCTATTATCTTACCAATTGGATTTTATCTTCTTTTTATCTCTCTTTGTGACTTTTCCTTTCCAATCCTAACTTTAAAGAAACTCTGACTTCTATCTTCTAAATTTGCAATCTCTAATAATCTATTTCATAATCAAAGTCCACAACTGTGATCTAGAGAGGGAGATGAGTATTTCTACCCGATAAACTTCAGTTTCAGGTAAGTTTTGTCTTCTCCGTGTTCCCTCTTTTTCCATTCCTCTGTACTTAAGGGTTAAACTTGCATGTTTGAGAAAGCTATAAGATTTCAAACTTCACAAATAAGAGATGCTTTATTTGAATTAGCTGAAACTAGTAATGATCCTAAAATAAAAAGTGAAGTTTATTGTTTAGCAACTTATAAGTTAGAAAACTTCAAATTTTTGTTAGGCATGAATATTTATATTTGGTATGACATTTTATTTGCAATTAACTCAGTTAGTAAGAATTTATAATCAAAAGATATGTGCATGGATGAAACTATTGAACAATTAAAAGGTCTTCTTTCATTTTTTGAAAAGGACAAAAAAATGGATTTGAAAATGCATTAATTTCTGCCAAAGAAATTGTTATTGAGATGGATATAGAGCCTACATATTAGTCATAGAAAGATGCAATTTGATGAAAATATTGAGAATGAAATTGTAAAATCTCTTTAAGAATCATTTAGAATTTGATTACTTTTTGTACATTGTAGATAAAGTAATTACCATACTTCAAAGTATTGAAGAATTTAAAATATATGAAGATATTTTTTATTATTTATTTACTGTTAAAAATTTAAAATCACTAGATTGTATACTTGCGAAAGAAAAATACTTAAACCTTGAAAAGTCTTTAAAATATGATAATTTGTTGGATCTTGATGTATTGAATTTATTTTCAGAATTAAATATCTTTAAAGAAATTATAGGATTGGAAAATGATAAACCAATTGATATTCTTAATTATATAAAAATATATATTTTTTTCCGAATGCATATATAACTTATAAAATAATGTTAACAATTCATTTGTCTCAGCTGAAAGGAATTTTCAAAACTAAAGATAATAAAAACTTATTTAAAATAAAAAATATCTCAACAAAAATTAAACAGATTGTTCTTATTATTTGTTAAAAAATAAATGTTAAATAAAATTAATTATGACAATCTAATAGATAATTTTATATTATAAAAATTTTAAAATAAATTTTAAATAAAATTATAATATATTTTAATATAAATTTTTTTATTAATAAATAAAAAAACTTTATTTTTAAAGTTTCCTAAAATGTTGAGGCGTACCCGGTCTTCTAACAACGTCAAAATCCTTATGTAACCGATAAAATACAAAAATTAAGACTGAGCAGGTGAAAGGAAAGTTCAGACGTTGGTGCAAGTTACAAGTTATACAAATTAATGAATCCTTTCTCTGCTTTATCAGTTAGATGTCCCAGTTACTTGGTTGGTGACAGGCAATATCATTAATGTCTAATCTTTTAATATTATATATATATATATATATATAATTAGTGTCCATGCTAAATTATTAAAATGTGATAGTATTGAGAATTTAAATATAAATTAGTTTCACGTTAATGAGAGATAAGCTGGTAACATATAAAAAAAATTTATAAATTTATTATTATAAAATTTTAAATAGAAAGTGGTCTCAAGTTCATTATGTATCCTATCTAGGACTTAACAAATATTCTTTCCGTTTTAAATTAATAGACGGATTTGGAAAAATAAATTATTTCATAATATAAGAGGTTTTAGAATTTTAATAATATTTTTTTTATATACTTGTATTAATAATATGATTATTTATGTTAATATTAAATAGTAAAAACAGAAATTAAAATAAAAAACTAAGAATTAAGTAATTATTTTTTATTAGTATGACTTTTCATATTTCATTATCATCTACTAATATAATCTTCATCTTTAGGAGTACTAATCTAACTTTTACCTTTTCACGTTGATCTTTATTCATTCATTCATTCAATAGACTTTTTATCTTTCAAGGTAAGTAATAAGATATCATATTTAAATTTATTTAACATTTCTTTCTTCCTCCATTTTATGACTATCAAGAGTGTTTTGTTCCCATTCAAATGAATTAGATTCATCTTCATTATCTGAATGAGGTGGAGTAATATTCAAATCTATATCAACTGACATTTTGAAGTTGTAATACAGACTGAAGTTGCAGTACCTATGTCATTTTAATTCAGTATTTCTATTTGCATTTTGGTGAAAATTGAAAATTTTGAGTGAAATTTTAAAATAAATTTTGAGTATAGTCATTTACAATTTAGTGGGAATTAAAGATTTTGATTGAAATTTTAGTATAATCATCTAAAGATCGATGGGAATTAAAAAATTTAATTAAAAAATTTAATTAAAAAATTTAATTAATAAAATTAGTAGTTCTGATTTTAAATTATTTAAAAATAATTCTGGAATAAATTTAAAACTATTGAAATTCCAATCTACAATTCTATTAAAAAATTAATTCATTTTATAAAACTTCTGATTGAATTTCAATTAATTTAGTTAATAGTAATTAATAATAACAAAGATGAAAAATTTATAAAAAACTGAACAAATTAATTGTTTTTATTGGTATTGAGAATTTGCCAAAGTACCCTTATCATTTGAAAGGGAGAGAGTAATATATATTCCATAATAATACTAAATTCATTAAAAATGTTATAGTATATTTTTTAGTAATATTTTGAGAAATATCGTTAAGTGTTTTAAAAACACTACTTAAGAAATTTAAAATAAGGAAATTTTTTATTAAATATGAAGAAATACATTTTTATATTTTTTAATATATTTTATATCATTTTTAAATATTTTATTTTAATTTCTTAACGAATGCTTTTAGTAATACTTAATCTTTTCATCTTCAAAAGTCAACTGCAATATCACATTACCCGAATTTAATTTGAATTGAGAAAATGAAATGAGAAAAAAGAAGATAAATACAACGAAAATTTAAATTGTTTGAATTGACAAAAAAAGAGAGAAGTAAAATTAGTAAAATATGTATAATTAATTTAATTGATATTAAAAAATAAAAATTAAATTAATTAGATAATACATGGATAACTAAAATACTCTTAATTAAAATTTAATAAAAATGAGTATAATTTAAAATTAAAATATGATTAATTATGAAATAATTAATTTATAAAATTAGAAATAATATTAAAATTTTATTTAAAAGATAAAATTTAATTTATTTAAATAATTAACTGCAGATTATATATAACTTTTTTTCCATATACTAATTTAAGAAAAATTAAAATATAAATATACAATATTTACTATGTTAAAAACACAATTATTATATCATAAATATTTTATTTATAACATAATTGATTGAGTAATTTTTTAATGTAATTTATTATGTATAATATTTTTCAAATTTTCATATAAAGTTAGAATATGATTATTTTATATCCAGTACTTTTTTTCCTTTCTTCGTTCTTTATGATTTTGTCATTGGAAATAAAATGTTTGGTAGCGAAAAAAAATATAAAAAATATAAAATATAAACTTGTCTTGTCCAATAACGAAATATAAAAAAATACAAGTTTTAGGATATATATATATATATGACAATACAAGCAAGATCTCTATTCTTTTACATTAAATAAACAAATAAAATAGGATCTAATTTTATAAATTTTATAATAGAGAGTAAACGAGAAGTATAAATTTAACATTATTGTTATTATTATTACTATTATTATATTTTGTTAAAATTTACACACATATATATATATATATTAATTTATTTTTTCAACTTAAGAATTTAATGTATAGTATTTTTCATCTATCTCTTTTATATTATTTTTTGACGTATATATTATTGTTTCTTTATATATTATTCGTCCCATAAGCAGCTATGAAATGAATGCTTGTTTATCTTCTCAGCTACCTTGACGTATATATTATTGTTTCTTTATATATTATTCGTCCCATAAGCAGCTACGAAATGAATGCTGGTTTATCTTCTCAGCTACCTAATTCTCAACTACCCCAGTAGGGTTAGGTTTATCCTCTTAAAAACTCACACTTCATTCCTCTTTCGTTTGTTTCCAGAAAGAAAAATTGTATATAATAAATATTTTACTTTTCATGTGATGTTTTTACTTTTTATTACTGTTATTCTATCAGTATTTTAATAAATAAATAAAATTCTCTTTTAATGGTTAACCATATCTTTTTCTCTTTAATATCATTTATTTGTTTTTTTTCTGTATAAATGAGGTTCATATGGTCCGACCATGCAGTTACACACAAATTAATTAAAAAGAAAATTATATAAATTAAGATAAATCTAACCTAAATATGAATTTATTCTATTTGACATATATGAAAAAAAGAAACTCTTAGGATTAAAACCATCCAACAATATCTTAATATTAATATATTAGGAAAAAATATCATCTCAATATTAGTATATTAAAACAAATAAGTAGAAATGACAAGACAATAGGATAGGACGAGTTTTTATTTTTAAAATAAAAATTTATTCTTATACTCGTGTAGGATAAATATAAAATTTAATTTCATCTTTATATATATATATATTAGATAATCGGTATTAATATAAATAGGACATATGCACGTGTATGAACGTTTTTTTTTTTAATAGGATCAGTTTGGCTAGTCAGTTAGAAGAAGTCAAAAACGGTTAGCAGAACTATGTATAAAACATAGTCAGATAGCAGTGTAAAAAGGCAAGAAAAGAAAATTAATATAATTAGTGATATCCTGGAGTGAGTGATAATCCTCCAAACGTTTTTTTTTTTCACGAGCAAGTTCGTAATCTGGATACCGATTCTTGCAGATTGATGAGTCTCTGCAGCAGATTCGTGAGTTACTCAATCAACGTAACGATACGGTTAGCAATACGGAGTCCTCGACCGCCTCACAGTCACATTCATCCATTTCTGCGAGCCCAGTCATCACCAGACACATGGACATCCCCCTTTCGATAGCAGCTATGCAGAAGATTGGATCTTTAAACTCCAAGAACTATTTTTCCTGTACAACACACCACCACAACAACGCGTAAAATTAGTCTCCATGGCCATGAGCGGTCCAGCCTACACGTGGTATAAATGGATGATTCAGAATGATCTCATTAGTACGTGGGACGCACCACAACAACGCGTAAAATTAGCCTCCATGGCCATGAGCGGTCCAGCCTACACGTGGTATAAATGGATGATTCAGAATGGTCTCATTAGTACGTGGGACGCATTTGTAGCAGCAACCAAATTGCGTTTCGGTGCCAGTCTTTATGAGGATCATCAGGTAGCCATGAAAGAAGTGCGCCAAACGATGACTGTGCAGGCATATCAAACAACGTTTGAGATTCGAGTCTATCTTGCTCAAGGTTACAGGTTTATCTGAATCTTGGATTACTAGTTTCTTTATAACCGGGTTGCATAAGCATCTTAAATCCGAACTCCTGATAGCCCAACCCCAATTCTATCTTCACGCTGTGAGTCTTGCAAAACTCCATGAACAGAAACATGCTCAAACGCAGGCCATACACCCACATGTCGACACTCCAATTGCACCCACATGTCGACACTCCAATTGTACCCACATGTCAACACTCCAATTGCACCCACACCCAACCCACGACCATCATCATGGTCCACCCAAACACCCCGAAACCACACGGAACCACCAGTATCTCAATCAAAACCATCACAAACCGTTCATGATATCACCCCCACACAACAGTCTGTGTCATCCCACGCCTTGATCGTATCACCAACCAAACAACCCTATAAGAAGATGTCGCATGCAGAAATAAGGACGCGACGCGAGAAAGGTCTGTGTTACTATTGTGACAAAAAATATACAATGGGTCACCGATGTAAAACCCAATGTTATCTCCTTATTACACCAGAAGAAAGAGATCCCTCGGCTTTGGAGGAACTGACTCAAGCTTCGGGTGACCATGCAATTGGCGAGACTCCCGAAATATCATTGCATGCTTTGACAGGTCAAGGGAATCCATCCACGTTGCGCGTTATAGCTACATGCCAATCATAGATACTATCAATTCTCATAGATGGAGGTAGCACATTCAATTTTGTGAAACCCAACATAGCTCAACGAATGAGGTGGCCAGGGTTGAGAATCACACCTTTTCGGGTATTTGTGGGCAGTGGCCAATAACTGGTGTGCAATCACCAATGTGAAAACATCACTCTCAAGATTTAAGGTCACGAGTTCACTATCGATCTTTTTATCTTGGAGATTGAAGGCATTGACGTAGTTCTGCGGGTACAATGGATGAAAACGTTAGGACCAGTGACTATTGACTATGAACAACTAACCATGACCTTCGTAACCAAGGAGCAACAAATACAACTTAAAGGGACTCAACTCTCATTCGGGCCCTTGAAACAACGCGATGTGAACTAGTTGGCAACATTAGACACTACAAGAAATCGCAGATATAGCTGCCAAAACCTAGCGTAAGCCAAGTGGACTCTACACTGATGCTAAGGAAAGAAAAAAAAATTAGAGTCGGCTAGGCCAACGCTAAGTTGTAAAATAAATTAATAAAAATATAAATTAGCGTGGCCGACGCACAAATTAAATTAAAAATTTAAAGTTATTAACGTTGCGTTGGCCCAGAGGACGCTAAAGTAATTAAAAATTTAATAATGGGAATAGCGTCGGCCAGGACGACGCAAAATTTGACACAGGGGTAGCGTCGGCTCAGCCGACGTTAAGTGGGATAATTTGCGTCGACCCAGCCCACGCATGGCCGATGCTATGTTCAATATTTTGCATCGGCTTAACCGACGCTAGTTGAAATTAATAGCGTCGGCCAGGCCGACGCTATTTTTAATTGGGATCCTTAAAAGGAAATCCAAACCTTATTTGGCTCAGTCTTCTCTCTCACGCCCTTCATTTCTCTGTTCTCTCTCTGGCTCTCTTCCTCTCTGCCTCTCTTCCTCTCTGCCTCCATTTCTCTCCCGCCCTCTGTGTCTGCCTCCATCTTCTGTTCGTCTGTGTTGCGGTGCGGTGGTGCGTTACTGTGCTGCTTTCGTGTTGTGGTGTGCTGCTTTTGTGTGTGCCTCCGTCTACTCCATCTGCCTATCTCGTCGGAAGGTAAGAAATTTGTATCCTTAGGTTTGATTTAGGGTTTGATTAGCTTGATTTGGTGTTGAACTGTATGATTGTCCAAGCTATTGATTTTGTTGTGCAGCTTCTGGTAGGAAAATGTATATTAGGATGTTTAGGATTTAGGATGTTTAGGATTTAGGATGTTTAGGATTTAGAGTTTAGGGTTTCGTATATTTTAGATTTAGAATTAAATTAAAATCATCTGAACTTATTTTTTTATTAGAATATTTTTTGTTTGAGATTAAAAAATAAGTTTGACAAATCTAATTTTTTTAAAGGTAGCGTCGGTCCCGAGCTACAATTTCTTTTATACGTAGCATCGGCCTGGCCGACGCTACTTTTTTTTTCACGCGTAGCGTCAGCCACTAGCATGGGCTTAGCCGACGCTACACTTTTTCTTTTATTCGTATTTTAGCATCGGCTAGGCTGACGTTACCTTTTTTTTAAAAAAAAATCATAATGTGGGTTTGATCGACGCTATATAATTTCTTAGTGTCAGACTTGCGTCTGTTAAGCCGATACTATGAACTTTAATATCTATATTTTGAAAATCATTGCGTCGGCTTTTGTTTCCATTTGACTGACGCTATTAGCGTCGACTATTTCCTTCGACGCTATGTGTGTAGCTTCCATGGTTTTAGTGGTGGCCGTGGAGGCGACGCAACGCCGATGCTAATAACAATGTAGCGTAGGCTTTTGAGGTGTTGCGTCGGTTTTTGGCTGACACTAAATCCTCATTTTCTTGTAGTGAGATGACATCGGGTCTTGCTTCCACTTGTTACTCCTACAACCCACTTATGAAGATTACTTTGAACCGCCATCGGAAATCCAAAGCATGATGCGAGAATTTGAAGATGTCTTTGCCGTTCCATCAACATTACCTCCTGCTCGAGCCGTTGATCATGCGATCCATTTACAACCAGGAGAAATACCAGTGAACATTCGTCCCTATCGCTACCCTCACTTTCAAAAGACAGAGATGGAAAATTTGGTGTCCGAAATACTGCAAGTAGGGGTGATTCGTCCTAGCCAAAGTTCCTTCTCGTCTAGGTGCTACTTGTTAAAAAAATGGATCGTGGCGCTTTTGCATAGACTACCGCGCACTGAACAAGATCACCATTAAGGACAAGTTTCCAATTCCTACAATAGATGAACTGTTAGATGAGCTACATGGAGCAACGATCTTCTCAAAGCTGGATTTACGAGCTGGGTACCGGGTACCATCAGATAAGAATGCGGGAACAAGACATTCACAAAACGGCATTTAGAACCCATGATGGCCATTATGAATTCCTCGTAATGCCATTCGGGTTAACAAACGCCCCTGCAACCTTCCAGTCCATCATGGATTCCACTTTCCGGCCCTATCTCCGAAGGTTTGTAGCTGTATTCTTTGACGATATACTGGTATATAGTAAAACCAAGGAATAACATGTAGAGCATCTCCGCACAGTGTTACAAACTCTACGGCAACATACCTTCTTCACGAAGAAAGACAAGTGTCTCTTTGACCAAAATCAAATTGAGTACCTGGGTCATATAGTCACGTCCCAAGGAGTATGTGCTGATCCAGCCAAGTTACAAGCTATGCGCCAATGGCCTACCCCTCAGTCCGCGCGACAACAACGTAGATTCCTAGGCCTGACCGGGTATTATAGACGCTTCATTAAAGGGTATGCCAAGGTAGCAGCCCCACTTACAGTGTTACTTGGAAAAGATTGATTCCAGTGGAGCAAGGAAACACAACAAGCTTTTCACTCCTTCAAAGATCACATGACCAGTGTCCCAGTGTTGGCTTTACCAGATTTTACACGAGAATTCATTCTTGAAACGGATGCATCAGATTTTGGAATTGGCGCCGTTTTATTGCAACAAAGTCATCCGATTGCATTCTTCAGTAAGGCATTGAATCCTCGTCTAGTAAAAGCGTCTGCGTACGTACGGGAGTTATATGCAATCACTCAAGCAGTAGCCAAGTGGCGACATTATTTGTTGGACAACAAGTTTGTTATTCATACTGACCATAGGAGCTTGAAGGAGCTCATGAATCAGGTCATCCAAACTCCATAACAGCACCATTATTTGAGCAAGCTGTTGGGTTTTGAGTATTCCATCGAGTACAAATCGGGAGCAGAAAATACGGTAGCAGATGCCCTTTCGTGAATCCCAACACAACCCGCTTACTTGAGCATGTTGATGTCGATACAATGTCAGCTTCTACAATGCATAAAAGAAGTCACCCAAACTGACTCACAGGCACAACGGATTCTCCGAGACCTAGACAACTCTCAACCAGAATACACAAAGAACCAGAATTTCATTCTTTGGCGAAACAGACTCTACGTTCCTAACTCAGCCGAGGAAGTGAAGAAACAGCTCCTATGCGAGTTTCATACTACACCTATAGGGGGCCATGCAGGAGTCTAGAAGACGCATATGAAGATTGATGAAAACTTTTATTGGCCAACTATGCAAAGGGATGTGCAACAATACATTGCCTCTTGTGTCACTTGCCAACAAATCAAGGTGCCTAAAGAACGAACCAGTGATTTATTGCAGCCACTACCTTGTCCACAACGGATCTGGGAATATCTAGCCATGGACTTTATCACCTCACTACTCAAGTCAGAAGGGTTTAATTGTATCTTGGTAGTGGTGGATAGATATTCCAAAATGGCTCACTTTGGTCCATTATTACCCAATCACACCGCGAAAGATGTAGCGAATCTATTTAGTAACATGGTGGTGAAGATACATAGGTTTCCTAACTCTATTGTCTCAGATTGGGATCCTCTTTTCATCAGCAAATTCTGGCATAGCCTGATGAAATTATGCAGCACACAACTCAAGTTCAGTACAACTTACCACCCACAAACTAATGGTCAATCTGAGGTCCTCAATCGGTGCTTGGAGCAGTATTTAAGGGCTTTCGTTTGTGATCAACCCCATTCATGGAATAGATTCCTCGTGTGGGCGGAATACTGGTACAACACCACATACCACACTACCACAAAAATGAGCTCATACCAAGTGGTCTTCGGCAAGACACCATTACCATGGCCAGGGTATCGAATGGGAAGCACGACGGTACAAGCTGTAGAAGACGAGATGGAACAGCAGGAGCATATACGACGATCACTCGTTGAACATCTCCACCGGACTCAGCAACGCATGAAAGTGTTTGTCGATCAACACCGTAAGGAGCGCACCTTCAATGTAGGAGAATGGGTCTGGCTGCGTACCAAGTTCCACAAGCAACTCACAACAGGGGGCCGAGACCATCCCAAGTTGGGTCGGAAATATCAAGGTCCCTTTCAAATCACAGAGCGAATAGGGGCAGTAGCATATAGATTGCAGCTACCAGCAACGTCGAAAGTACACCCAGTATTTCACGTGACGTTACTTAAGCCCTATGTAGGCCCAGCAGTGAATCAGTAAGAAGTCACAACTATGGAACAGGAAACAACGGAGGATTCCAAACCTGCAGCCATCTTGGCTAAACGTATATGGCTACAGAATGGGAAATCGCAGATTCAAGTTTTGGTGGAATGAGAGAATAAGCCAAGGGAAGATGCTACATGGAAAGAGATCCAGCTACTATGCATACGCTTTCCCAATATCAACCTTGAGGACAAGGTTGTGGTTGAAGGGGTAGCTATTTGATATGAATAGGACACATGTACGTGTATGACCGTTTTTTTTAATAGAATCAGTTTGACTAATAAGTTAGAAGAAGTCAAAAACAGTTAACGAAACTATATATAAAAGATAGTCAGACAGCAGTGTAAAAGGCAATAAAAGAAAAACATTTTTTTTTCTTTTTCTTTTCCGTCTGTATCAGGTATACTTCTATCTCTTTATACCCATTTTTATTATTTTAATTATTAATTAATTTTAAAAAATAAATAAAATTAACAAAAAATATGATATTATTAAATGATTAATATTAAAAAATGTATATATTTTAATATCAAATATTAATAAAAGTGTGGGAAGAACTTTCCAAATTCTAGAATTTCTCATTTATTTATACTAATATTTTGTCTAATTATGAAATATCCTTTTTCGTACGAATAACTTACTGTTTAATATATTTTTTTCTCTAAATTTTTTATAACTTTATAGTTCCTATCATTTATATTTTTTTCAGTCTTTATTTTCTTGTTTTCAATTTCTATAAATATATTAATTTTTTTAGTTATTTATAACATCGTTATGGTCATCAATCTTAGCTTTTATTATTTTTAATCAGAAAGTAACAAATAGAGAACGGTAAGAAAAATTTAAAACAACTCAAAATAATTAAAAATAATTGTATTATTCTACCAAGGCCAAAATTATATGAATAAAAACAACATCTGATTCTTTTTCTATTTTTTCATTAAAAGAGGAGAACTTTAGTCGAATCATAAGCAATACTTCCTTTTTATTATATTTAATCCAATATTCCTTTAACGGTTAACTAACATCCTCGCAAATAGTCAATTAAATTATTATTATTATTATTATTATTATTATTATTATTTAATCAATAATTATTGTAAATAACCAAAGTTCTTTTAGTTAATATTTAAAAAAAAGAAAAAAATTACTTCATTTTTTTTATTGGATTGTTTAGAATTACTTCAAGCAACTATTCACTGGAAAATAATGATATAATTCCGAAAATTGGTTAAAAAGAATTTGAGTTGTTTAATTTATTATTTTATTTTCAACTAAAATCTAATCATTTTTAATTGAAATCATATTTTTTCACAATAATATATATTATTTTGTGTTATTAATTAAAATAATTAATTTATAATTAATAATTATTTAATACAAAAAACTTAATTTAATTTTCACAAAAAAGTAATTAAAATTTTTAAGGAAAACAAAAACTAATCAAATTATAATTAATTAATTAATTATAATAAATATTATTATATAAATAAAAATAAAATATAAAATAATAAATTGTTTAGAATTACTTAAAATTTTGTTTATTGGAGTAAAATTAAGTAAATTGCTTAACAATAATATGATACTGTAAGACTCTCATTTTCTATTTCTTAATACACTAAGAAACTCATCAAAATTGCTTTAATTGGAAATGTCCTAATCGTTATTATCAAATGTTAAGACCATATGTGTGTATAACAAGTAATAATAAAGTTTATATAAAATATATGATACTTTGAAATAAATTTTAGAAGAGTTTGAAATATACTTGTTCAATGACTGAGAGATGAAAATAAAAAAGAGATGAATAAAATTCCTCAAAAATGAATGACCATGAGCTGAATTAGGTAAAGGAGTGTGGTTGATGATGATTTGAGTTGGAAGATTAGCATGAATCCACAATGATGTTATTCATGAGCTTATTTGCTAAAAAAGTTTGGGAATCTTGACAAAGATATAGGCTTTAGTACCTTATAAGTCTTATATTGCAAAGATATAACATATAAATATAATGTTTTTGGACATAAAATTTTAAAAATTTAGTTTGATTGTGATTTGAGTATCATAATTTTAATATTTTTATAAATATTAGTAGATGTTTCTTTTAAACTAAAATTGACCTATTTAATTTTTGGCTAATATAAGTATGAGTTACTTTATTATTATTATTAGGCTAAAGTTGATTTCTAATCAACATTAATAAGAGTCCTTACACTCTAAATTAATGATGTTTTTGGAGTGATAGACAAAAACATTTTTACATCCTAATATATTATTTTTGTTCTTTAAGCATATATTGCTTATTGCTTAAACACTTATTATTACTCAAACAAGCTCAAATGCTATTGTTTATTATAAGTGTAGAGTACTATTATTTAAATATAGTTATTTAGACTATATAATTCTTCATTCATAGTGTGACTTGAGATTGGAATAAGAAAGTTATCAAAACAATTTTCTCTCCTCCAAAATCCTCATTACTCAAGCAATGTCTAGTTATACAAGCAACAAAGAGATGAAAGTTTTAAGAGGCTATGGAACTTTCCAATGTGCTGCAAAATTTAGGATAATTAAGCAATTGATATGATGGTTGAGAGTGTGTTGATTCTCTTGAGAATTTGGAAGCTAAAACACTCATTGGTTACTCAAATGAGAGAAAGATTGAATAAATTCCTTTTCTTTAGTGTTGAGATGATAACATTCAAGCCATATTGCACAGGGCCAAACAAAAATGTTGTCACTTAAACTATATATATTTTTGTTCGGACGACATTGTCTTGTTAGTGTAAAAAATTATTATTTTGTTAAATTTTTTTTTCAAAATTTAGACTACATGAAAAAAATAATTGTAAAAATACATTTAAAAATTCACAAAAAACTTAAGAAAAAAAACCTATTAAACCTTATTTATTTTATAACTATATTAGATGAGTGAAATATCTCTAACCTCATATTATTTTTTTAATCTTATATTTTTATATTAGTTTTGTGAGGTATCTCTAACTTTATATTTGTTTAATTATTTTATAATTTATATTTATTTATTTTGTATTATTATTTTTATAAATTTATATTTATATTATTTATATTTCTTGTAGTTTTGTACTCTTTCTTTTTTATCATTAATATTGATCTCATTTTTGTACTCATATTTTCTTTATTAACGTTTTTCTTATTTAATTTACTTTTTGAGTAAAATATTGACTCTTTTATTTTTTATGTCTTTATTTTATTTTCATTTAAATTCATATATACATATATTTTATCTCTATTTTTTAAATCTAATTTATAAATATATATTTTCACTTATTTCTTAATTATAATATTCATTATTTTCCTTTAATTGTTAAATAAATATTTCCTTCTCATAGTTTCTTTTTAAATTTTATAATTTCTATACTTATATATATTTATATAAATAAAAATAATAAAAAATTTCTATAATAATTTATGATAAATATTTAAAATTTGATCAAATTGTATTTGGAGGTTTGACCTTAGGGATTTACTTAATTTGATATTATTCTATGAAATGATCTTGTGTTATTCTATTAATCATTGGTTAAACTTATTTATCCTGTCTAGTCACTACAAAACTAATTCAAATCTTTCGAATATAAAATAAAATAAAATATATTGATGAAATTGTAAAGATGATTTATATATTGTTGTATTTTAATATTAAATTATTTTACATGATATTTGTTCTCACATTCTTATTTTTGTTTCTTGTACATAATAAAATTTGAAATATCAATTTAAATAAATAGAAACACAAAACTTTCCAAACTTATTCTTAACAGTTATTTTAGTCATTCTCTATGCATACAAACATAGTTGCTAATTTGGTTACTTCAAAATGAAGAAGATATTATCAATCTTAGTTTTCTTTGTAAATAATAAGATAATATGTGTAATGTAGGAATAATATTGTTGCAATATAAACACACATACATTAATAGACTATACAAAAATAATTATGTGTGAATAAATAACATAAAATAATATTTTTTAAAATATAATTAAATTAACAACCACAATATATAAAAACATGTATTACATTTAATAGTTATGAACACTTAATTTTGTTTATCTTTATATTTGCATATATAATATGAATTTTTGTCTCTTTCTTTTTATTATATTGATACTAATTAAAATATGTATGTATTTTTCTTCTGGATTATTTTGTTAAGATTAAAACAATTTTTTTACTTTTTTTAAAATTCTAGAATCTTTTTCTAATTTTTTAAATTGAAACTTAAAAAAGTATAACAGTATAATATTATTCTGGCTCATTTCAATTTTTTTAATAAAAAAATAAAAAAAATAAGAATAAAACATCTTATTTATCTATATCATCCTCTACTATGATTTCCTTTCTCACATGCATACTCACCCTCACTAGTCATTCAATTGCAACTTTCTCCATGAGGATTGTCCTATTACTTCTCCAACAATTAAACTTTCTCAATGGGGATATACTTGTATCCGATAGGAGTGGAGATGAGACAAAAAATTTATACCTATTTCGTATGAGGATGGAGACGAAGAAGAGAATGAATTTTTATTGTGAAGATGAGAATGGGTAAATAAAACTCATCCCCGCCCCCACCTTCGTTAGTTACCATCTCTACCCTTCATGTTGAACCATATTCATTTCAAAAGCGTAAATTCATAGATACACAGAGACATGTAGATGTCCAAGATATACCCTTCATTCTTAGGATAAGTGATGTAAGTGAGTGATTCTGATATCATGTTAGATTTCAACTTAAAGCCAATTGGTAATAGGTGAAACAGTCTACTAATATATAAGTTATTTGTTTAAAATGTGAGAATTTTTCTTTTTCTTAACACTTATTCTCATGCTAAGGAATATTCATCTCAAAAGCATAGATTCATAGTTACACAAGTAAGGTGTGAATGTCCAAAAATAAGCTTCTTTCTTAAAATAGATGATATAAGTAAATGAATATAATATTATATTAAATTTAAAATAAATCTAATTAATAATATGAAATTGTCTGTTACAACCCATGTGAGACTTTTTCCTTTCCTCCATTCAGGAAGACTCAATATCTTTGTTCACTTTAACAGCATGACTCTCTTAAATAATAGGAACAAACTTATAGCTAAAACTTGCATTGACAATTACCATATTATATATGTACATTACTTTGTCAAATTTATGCTAAAATCCCACAATTTTTTAGCCAAATCCATGTCCCTTCCATGAGAGTTTGTTTCTGTGATATTATTATCTGCAAAATACTTGCCACTGATTCCATTCACTTGTGGGTGCAGTGCTACATAACATGTTGTTGATGCTCCCTGTTATAAAGTGTATGAAATATAAGCAAAACCACACACATTAAGTATCACTTTTTCTTTAACCTCATTTGGATTGAACAACGAAAGGCTTTCAAGAAACTTTATATAAAGAGAGAAAGAAAAAGAAAATTATATTATTTTTAACACTCAAATACATTATTTTTTTAATTTTACTCTAATTTTGTTGTTGTTTTTATTCTTAAAATTTATAAATGTAATATTAACTAAAAAATGTATATTTTATTTCTATTTCCTGTGAAAATATTTTGAATTAGCCACAACATTATCACAAATGAAAATAATTTTTTTATTTTATAAACCGAAAGATATTTACTAATGGATTAAATTTACATGATTTTTTGTTAAATATAAAAATTAAAGTAAATTATTTTCATAGGTAGGAAAAAGTCGTATTTTTAAGAACAAAAATACGTATAAACCTATCTATATTCATGGATTATAGTGATTTAACTTACTTGCTGTACATTTTTCAGCACAAATTTGAGTATCCTCTCAGCTCTAAGTGACAGCAGATTTTTTATTGTTGCTGCATAAATCATATGAAGACTTGTCCATAAAACTCAACAAATATCACTATTGACATGAAAAAATATATCTTATTAAAAAACACTATTTCTTAATAAAAAATAGACAATACAATATAGTTGAAATTGTAATTATGAGAGATATATAAATTACTAATGTTACATTTAGATAAACATTTTGTGTCTGCAAGTTTACTTGAAGGAAAAATCTTATTGAATATTATAATAATACGCTTTAGAAAAATTTTCAAACATCATTATTTCTTACTGTAATAATAAATAAATTAATTAAGTTAAATTTAATAAACTAATGTTATATACAAAAATTCATAATAATTAATGATAAATTATTCTATTTTATTCAATTCTTTGTTTATTTGTTATTAACTAAATTCATTCTTAGATTAAAATAAAATATAAGAAACAAGATTGTTTAGAATCATAATTTGTTTTTGTTATTGTATTACATATACACATTAATATTCATGCATCATACCTTTTATTTTATTTCTAGTTAATTCCTTAAGAAGAGAGAGTTCTCCTTTTTCTTATGCAAGAAAAAATATTCACTATATATAAATTTTTTTAGTATTTTATTGTTAACTCTAGTTATGATTTTATTTCTTGATTTGTTTATTAATCAACCTATAATAGTTGGATTTATTAATATATATATATATATAATCTTGACTGTAAATAATGATATTTTCTTTAGAGTTTTGGATACTAGATTATTACTATGGTTTACATTATATATTATACTTGAAGCTTATATTGCACTGTAAATGCATTTTTGAAAGAAAATGGAGAAATATGTAGAATAATTAAATAAAATCCCATTATTCAAATAATTAATTAACAGACCATATATTCACTTGCACAAATGTGGTAATTACCTGATAAAATCCAATTGTGAGTCCAAATATTGGTAGAAAAAATGGCTCCCGGATGAAGAGAGTTAGCAATGATATTTATTCCATCTTCCTGACAATGTTGCAATCAAATAACAAGTGATGTTGTCATAATATCAATACAACTAATTAATAATGCAAAAAAGTAATAAGTTTTAACTAATTTACTTACAAAAGTATCACATTAGTTTACTTTATATTATATTTTCAAAAGTTTATACAAGAAACAATGAAAAAAATAATTAATATCCTTTTTTATTTATTTTTTGCTTTATAGTTTCATATAATTTTTAGAAACAAAGTGAAAATAAAATTGTATATTAATAATTAAAAATAAATAAAAAATGTGCTTCCTTAATTTAAATGATATCTACACTAATATAAATGGCATTATGATGGTAATTGGAAGTTGCAAGATTAACTATTAGAAAGAATCTATAGTTTGGACTTTTTCCAAATACCTTAATGGCTACAAACCCTAAATCTAATACTTAAAAAAATTAGTAATTAACATAGTAATTATATGACTTTTATTAGTAAGCATATAAGATGTTTTTTTACTCATGCTATTTTGAACTTTTTACATTCGTTTAAAATTTGATGTTATATTTTATCATACATAAATTCATGTTGACTTAATTTTAGATAAAACTCACCCAATTTTAACATAATAATTTTAAATTTAAATTAAAAAGGTATTAATTTTATTTCGAATCAGACCATATCAATTTTCACGTAAAGTTATATCAGATTAACTCTATGTGGTCTGATATAAAACTTGTTGATTTAATTTCAAAAATATTATTGTACATCTTTTTATATGGATTGACTTCTTATGCAATGAGAAAATATTGAGATAAAATCCACCTTTTGCACTAGTGGGTGTTGAATACATGTTAACAAACATCTACTCTGAAGATTGATAATTTCATTTCAACTAGTAGTAGTATATTATTCTTGAAAGACCAAATGCATTCCATAAATTTAGGAAGAAAAGAGAGTTATGGCATAAGTATGTGCTGCAAAATGTTGGGTACAAGAGCTAAGAAACAAATTAAAATTCATGTTACTATATAAAAACTATAGATTTCTTTCACAAACAAATTCAAATGTGGTGGCTAATGTACGTGGATGATTAGTACTTGTGTGTCCTACAAGCATATAATAGTCAATCACTCAATTTAGTCAATCACTCAATTAATTAATAAAAGGATCTTTATCATCATGTGTTCAAGATAATCACTACATGCCGTTTTAATTGATAATATTTCAAAAAGTTTGCTAAATAAATTAGGTTTAGTGAACTCATTTCTCCAATAAATTCTCCCGAATACTTTATATGTGTATCTTAACAATGTTCTCCTCGAGTGTGAGTCTATCTATATTATTGGTATACTTCTCTTTTTTAAGTATGAGTATTTTTTTGTGATTATATTCTGGGATATCTCATCTTTAATACTCAGCTCGAATCTGAATTCTAATATCACTTGTTGGAAAATTTTAGAGAGAAGAATGAGCTACAAATACTGTCACACAAGTGTTTATAACACCACCTCTAACCCAAAATCTTAAGACAATGAGTTTATAAGTGTTCTTACTTATACGATGTTTAACTTTTCCAATCCTATTATGAAACTTCAACTCATACTTGTATCCTACTATATGCATACTTGTATGTATACTACGATATTTTTCATTTTCATGTAAATGTATTTTAGGTCTCTCTACTTGTATATATTTTTTTTAAAGTATAAGTAACCTGAGAAATTATAATGATGGAAGCCTCATTAAAGGAAGAAAGCTGGAGAGAATGGTCAAGGCTAAATTTAGTAAGAAAAATACTTTTTTCTACTTCTCCAAATTACTACTTATGTTCTCTGAAATTGACCACCTTGATCATTTATTTCTTTTGCTGGCTAAATAAGTAGACCCAGCTTTCAAAAACTGATGGAACCAACTTTGCAATTCTAAATATTAAATAATTAAGAATCAAATTGTAAATAAGTTGAAACGGAATACTTTCTGAAAATAATTATTGTGAGAGTAGCAATTTTAAAGGACTTTTTTAATAACATGAAATGAGGTTTCCTTCTTTACTTATATGTATTTTCTCAAAACTTCATTAATTCTATTACTAAAGAAAGAAGTAGAAGGAAGAATTAAAAAAATGAAATATTATTTTATTTTAAAATAAGAAAGATCACTGAGAAAAACTTACTATAGAGAAAGATATATAAACTGTTTATCTCTTATTTATAAGAATAATTGATTTCGGATCAAGGTTTTCTATTTGACGTTATATTTAGTTGATGTTATATTTAAAATGGGTCCATAATCTCCAATATTTTGTGAACCATCGGTTTTAGCGTATCAGAACTTTTATAGGAGAATTTGATCTTATTACTAAGTTCATATTTTTTGTGAAAGTATAATATTCAACTTATTTTTCTCTCAAAAACATTTGATAAATCCAAAATTAACACAATCATGTCCAAGACAATTTGATTTTACATAATAATAAAAGGCTGCAAAATCAAATTTAATTAGCTTAATCAAATACCTGACTTGTTTATAATATCATAAGATATTCATCTACATTTTTAGTATTGAATAAGAATAAAATTTCTGTTTCATTATTATCTCTATTGTTAATGAATATACGCATACTTATATACTTAAATAAAATTTATTAAATATTTTTTATATAAGAGAAATAAAAAATATTATTATTAAAAATTCAATGTAAAAAATATAAATTTTCTTCTTTCCGATTCTAAAAAGAAAGATAATATATATATACTATTAGTTATACTTATATTTATATTTATATGTCATCAAATTTTACATTTCTTATTAGCATTCAAACAAGTTTGAAAATTGATTTATTTACTATTCTTACTAGTTTATTTCTCTAGTACTATTTTTAACTTTTACCATATTTATAGAATTATATATGTAAATCACTAGTGAGTCATTAGATATAATGCAAGGTTTTGTCAAAGTAACGGACTTGTTTGCATTGGAACCTAAATTAAATAGGTTCTATTAAACTTAGAAATCTTTTTGGTGTAATTTAGAAATATTTTATTTAGAATTTCTAGTTCCTTAATGCAATAGGAAAAGCTTTAGGAACAGATATATCAAATTCTTAGGATCAATTTCTGAGATAGGAATATATTACTCATCATGGAACAACCAACCTTGAAACGCCTGGCCAATTCATTCGCATGTAAAATGTTAGCAAGCTTTGATTGTCCATATGCTCGCCAATTGTTGTAGCTGTACATAAGAAAGAAAATTTAAAATAACTATTTTTTGCACATATAGTTATTGTGTCTCTAAAATATAGATATTCTACAAATATATATAACCATCATAACATGGTATCTCTCTTATGTTGAGTCACCAATAGATAAATTTACAACTAAATGTATGAAGTATATTAGATTTCATGATTAATTTGATTTTGGATATTGCAATAGTTCTTAATATCTAAGTCTTATATACAAAGTTTCTCTTAGAGTATAAAGAGTTTCTTTCTATGATGGAATATGGAAAAAAAATATATCACTTTGAAGACCATGTATGGCCTATTTTTTTATGGAATATATAGTTTTGATGAAAAGTAACAATTCTTGAACTTTTCTTATTTTTAATTTAGTCTATCGTAAAAATAACTCTTTTGGTGTCTACATGTTACAAAAATCATAATCAAATGAATGATGACAATCAAGTAATCCTCTCATTTCCAAAAGAAATAATTTATGATGCTTGATTAATTATCAAAATAATCAGTCGAGTTATTGAATAAATATCTAACAAAATTCCATTATTGTTTACTAAAAGTAATTAGTCCATTTAACAAAATTTCATTATATTGACCTTAATTGTATGAGTTAAAGAATATAGGCATTACTAAATAACATTTCAAACATTCTCCATTTTTATATATTAGGATGAAAAGGATCTTTGTTAATTACATATATCTTAAATAGATAGTTTAACCTTAGAAAAATATTTCTCAAACTTGTAAAATTATTATTCAAATTTAAGAGTATTCAAGAAATCATAATAAAATATTTTCAATAATTTAATAGAAAAAAGGAATTTGATTGGTACCATTTGCTCATTTAATAAAACGAAATTATGATGATAAACATGACAAAATGAGATTTTTTATGTTCGACTAAAATATAGAATATATTTATAAATATTTTAAAAAATGATGTACCTAAATCTATAAAGAATGTAATGAAATTTGTATAATTTCTTTATTTTTCAATTTAAAATCATGGAAAATAACTATTGGTGGTAAAGTGGGTCGACCCATCTTGTATTTGGTTCACCAAAAATAGATTTGGATGGTTCGACCTGCATAAGAAACACGAACTAAAGTGTTTGATACGTTCTGTATAGTTGTGGATTTGTAGACTTGCTAGGGTGACCTACATAAATTTAAAAAAATAAAAAAAATCTAGAAATTTTTTTATAATTTTTAATTCTAAATTTGGGTATAATATAGAAATATAAATTTAGTACAAGTATAACAATTATAAAAAAAACGTAAAAACTAATAATTTGGTATCTATTAGAAGTAATAAAGAAAACATAATATAAAAAATATATTAAATTGGAGCATGAAATAAAATTTAAATTTACACGATATTCATAAAATAATGAATGAAAATATTTAATTATATTTCATTTACACAATACTACATAATAATAAAAAAGATTAAAAAATAAATAATAAGAGTTGCAAGTTAAGGTGGGTGAACCCGCACTTTGACTCAAGCTGTGAGTTGATGTGGGCATACCTGTGAGGACTAACAACTAAAATATTTAGTTTACCCTTCACTTTTTAACAACACTCCACTAGCTCCGTAAGGCCACCAACTCGTATGGCCCACCCTACATTATCATCTTTAAAAATGACTACTATTATAAAATACAACATAGTCTCTCTATCAACATAGTGTCTCTATATATATATATATTAAATACACTTAAATAAACTTATTCTAGTTAGGAATGATAAGTCCTTTCATATGTAACAACACCTAGCACTATACATACCGCCAAAAATGTATCACAAAAAAATGGTAATAATGTTTTTTGTTTTAAAATTGAAATAACAGAGTTAAATTGTAAGTAATAAATTCAAGTAAGGCTTGATAAACCTTTTTTCCATGAAAAAGAATATGCTAGCATTATTTACTATCCTTGATTTTACATGGTATATTGCTTACCTTGACTGGTCATTAATTTTGTCAAAAAGAATTCCCTCACGATATGTGAATTTGTGACCAACCGAGGAGACGTTAACAATTCTTCCTTGCCTCTTATCTTCTTGTGTTATTTTTTTCATTGTATCTAACAACATATTTGTTAGAAGAAAGTGACCTGTGAAAAATAAGTTGAAGAGAAACTGAAGAATTAAGACTATTTCGATATTTCCTTAAGTCATTCTTTTAAAGAAATAGTGGAATAATTATTTAACAATTTATCACAAATCATAAAGTGTGAAAGTACTGTGAACATATTTCATGTAAACTATCCATAACCTTTCACCCAATACACAATCACACTCACAGGTGTAATCTAGACAAGATATTTCTCCATTTCAAAACTTTGAATATTTAAGATTTTTTAATTTGTAGAAATTTAGAATATGTTATCTTAATTTATAGTTTTATAATTTTCAATATTAATTTTAGTAGTTCAATATTTACATCAACTAGTGATATGTTGATATGAGAAATTTATAGTTTATAAGTGGTATACAAATCTCACTTCGTAAGCCAGTTTGTAAGGTTGAGTTGGGTATAACTCTACTCATTAAAATGGTATTAGAGACATATAAGTATGTTCCAATGAGATTGTTTAGGGCTATTGTGTTACCTATTTAGGACTAATGTATTAACTATTTAAGGGTTCCAGTTAGACCATCCACAACATCTACTAGTGATATGAGTAATTCATAATTTATAAGGGAATTACTTATCAATTTTTTCATATCCCAGGATTAGACCCTAATCTATATAGGTCGGGACCAAAAAGGCTCATGGGGCCAAAAAGACCACAAAAGAAAAAATCTATAGAATAAAAATGCAAAAGCTACACGAACCACAGCTAACCCATGGACAATTTTTTAAGTAAAAAATTCTTATTTAAAAATAAAAAATGAAAAAATAATTTAAAAACATATTCATACATACAAAAATATTTACTTAGTCTAATTCCAAACTTAATATAGGCAAGGTCGAGTCGTGCTTATGTTAAGTTAAATCAGGTCAATACTATATCAAGCTGGTCGAGATGGACCCATGTCAAGCCAAGACGGATCACATCTAGATCGGGTAAAGTCGGGTTGGATACATATTGGCCAAGTTCGTACATATTGGCCAAGTTCGGTCGTGCCTAGGTCAAATCAAGTTTTGTAGAGCCTAGGTATGACCAAGTCACTCCTAAGTAAGTATGAAAATGGTTGGATCATACTCAAGTCAAGTTAGGTTGAGTCGAGCTGGGTCAAGGTTGATCGAGCTTGCATCAAGTCAGATTCATGTAAGATTGAGTTGATTTGGACCCACCTCAAGCCGAGATAAGTAAGGTCTACCTTAGGTTGATTCGAGCCAAGCCCACATTGGACCTAGTAAAGTAAGGCCACGTCAGGATGAGTCAAGTTGGGTACATGATAAACCTAGTCAAGTTGGGACCAATCAAATTGAGTTGAACCCACGTTGTCCAAGTGAAGTTGGGTCCATTTTGACCAAGTGGAGTCAGGTCCACTAGATTAAGTCAAGTCAGACTCACATTGCGATGAGTCAAGTCAGACCCACCTCAAGCTGAGTTGAGTAGGAACCACTTCAGGTTGAGTCAAGTTCGACCCATGTCAATCTAAAGTTGGGCCGACAACAGGTCGAGTTAAATTGGGCACACGTCAAGCCGAGTCGAGTTAGACCGATGTTGAGCCCATGCTTGGCCAAGTTGAGTCAAACATATGTTAGGTCAAGCCAAGTTGGATCCATGTTAGGTCAAGTTAAGTCAGATCTATGTTAAGTCGAGACAAGTCAGACCCAACTCAAATCAAGTTAAGTTAGGCTTAGGTGAGACAGAGTTAAGTTGGGCCCACATCTTATCGAGTCAAGTCGAGACTATCTCAGATTAAGTCGAGTCAAACCTATGTTGGATCGAGTTGTGTCAAGCACATGTCGGGTGGAGTGAAGTCAAACCAACATTAGGTTAAGTCAAGTCAATTTAATGTCGAGTTAAATCTACGTCAAACTAGGTTTAAATCGGATCGTGTTATATTAAACTGAGACAAGATTAGTCAAGGTTAAACTCATGTCAGTCAATGTTGAATCAAACTCATATCAAGTCAAATTAGATCGAATCCAAGTTGAGTTGAGTCGGTCTAGTTGAATTAATTCTAACCTAGAAGCAAAAATATTATGATAAAGATTAAGTTACAAATAATAAAAATTAAATATTAATTTATAATTAATATAAAATATTGAAAATCAATTTGTAATTTAGAATATTTTAAAAACTAATACAAATTTTAAAAATATTTAGAAGTTTATGAAAGTTTTGTAGTAGAGAGATCCATTTTAATTGCGATCCTATTCCATTTTGTATATGAATTTTGTGAGTTAAGTCATTTAGTAAATCAACAATTATAAACTTGCTTTTAAGTTGACATTAGCCCATGACACTTGGGCATATTGACAGTCCTAATGAAGACATTCATATCCAAGTATAAATGGAGTGCGACCACAAAAATACGGTTAAAAGAATTGTTATATAAATAAGATAGTTTCAATGTACCTAAGTAATTTATGGCAAATTGAAGTTCAATGTTATCCTTCGATAGTGTGAAAGGGGCAGCACAGATCCCTGCATTGTTTCTGTGAATTGAAAAAATGAAATAAAATTAAAAGGCACTAATAGAATTAAGATGTGTGTACTTAAACAAACATCAAGTTAATACGAAAAACTACATTGAACACTCAAAAACATGCCATTGCCCATATGTATTCTTCCATATTAGCCCATAAAAAAGTTACTCTTACATTAAAATATTCAATGGAAGACCAGATGAATTGAACTTTGATGCAAATCTTTTAATAGACGTGATAGAGCTAAGATCTAACTCCATAATATCAACTTTAGCCGCGGGAATCTCTTTCAGTATAGTTTCTTTGACATTTTTTGCACTCATCATATCTATCTCTCCCATGATCACATGAACACCACGCAAAGCAAGAACACGAGCAGTCTCAGCACCAAAACCACTTGATGCTCCTGTTATTAGATTCAACAACAACATGCAAATATACAAATGAAATATGTAAGTAAAATCAAACGTAAAATTTCAAAGAATTCATGTTTGTTTGAAAGCAATATGAAGTATAAGTATTCCTCTCTCTCTCTATATATATATATATTATTTGTGCTGATTAAAATAATCTTGCACTAACAATTTATTTATCATGAAAAAACTCTAGAAAGACGATACACTGAACAAGAAGTTAAATTATAATTGGAAAAGAGTGATCCACCTGTGACAATAGCAGTGAGGCCAGTACCATCTATGCCATGAGTAACTTCCTCTGCAGTGGAAGATGATGAAAACCCAGAATCTCCTTTTCTTCTGAATGCCCACATCTCGTTCTGCTCAATTCTTCTCTCTCTTATATTGCAAGTATTCAAGGATGGAACCAGTTTCTTTTATATCTATCTATCTCTCTCTATATATATAATGTTATAAGAAGGTGTACATAAATCATGCAAATCATACCAAAAACAAAAATATGCCACATACGCATAAATCATAAGTGTTTGATGACATTCACAGTTGTACATACCATCAACCTCCATAACTTGTTAAATAAGTTGTCAGGTTGATAGGGAAATCACAAACCCATTCTACTTAATTAACATTCATTAGGTTTCTGGTGTAAAATTATATAGATAATTGGTTTTAAAGAAAATGAAAGAAAAACAAAATAAAAGTAAAAGATGAAATAAATTTTTTAACTTGTTTGATAATAGAAAAAAAAAGAAAATTAAAGCTTTTCTTTCTTGTTGTTTCTATATATGTACACAAAATAACAAATATATTTGAATAAAAATGTATAATTAAAAATACTTTTTTTAAACAATGTGTTTCTTAAAACGTAAAAAATGTAAAATATATATATATCGAACTTAATTTTCTCGAAGAGACAAATCTATAAATTAACATAAATGCAAATAAGGACTGAACATGAACGACATTTCAGAAGATCAATTATGGGGGGCGCGGGTAGTGAGGGTGCAATATAAGAGAGATTGAGAGAAATGACATGATTGGATAGTTTTGTCTTTCAATATCTCTTCTTGTCCATTACATCCATAAGTAAGATAAAGAGTTAATTATACAGCAACACTTTTTATGTTTTGCCCTAATTATACATGCACTCTTTTGTTTAAAACTATTATTTTGGTATCCTTTATTTTAACTTCGTTAATTGACCATTTGTTACTAAAAAGTAATAATTATTATAATCGGAAATTAACTTTGAGTAAAAAGAACACAAACACGACAATTTCCCAATATTTGGTATATTTGCTAGTCTTCTTTTGTAATTGTAGGGTTCATGGTGGTCATGGTGGTATTGCGAGCGTGGATGTCAAGGTGGCTATAGGGTTTATCGAAATAACTTGTTTAGTGTTAGCAGAAATGCATAGTGTTGTTGTCATTGTTTTCGTCTTCATTTATTGTCATTATCTGAAAGTTTATGTTTTAATCTTTCATTTCGATGAATAATGATTGTTTGTCGGCTCTTGTGTTCTCTTTATCCAATTGTTTGAAGTTTTCATTATGAATTGCTTTATTGTAATTGCTGTTTTCTTTTAGGTTTTGGGGACAAGTTAATATAAGAAAGTATAATGATATCTTGATACTACAAAAATCTCTCACTTCCATCTTACAATTACACATATTAATATTTTATTTAATAAATCAATTTACTTTTATTAAAAAACAAAATTTAATATTTTATTATTATTTAGAATTGTTAAATTGGTGTGAAAAATCAACATTAGTCTCAAAATAATAGTTATTGTATAGGAAAGAGAAACTTATTATTGTGGTTTTGTTGTTTGTACCTTTTTTATGTTTTCTTATTGTTGTGGAATGCATTTTTTTTATGGATGAAATGAGAAATAAATTTCCTTACATGGTTTTGCACCCAAGATATGGCCAAAATTTGAGCATAAAAAGTGTAGGCAAGAAAACCTCCAAGAAAATCACCCATGTGATTACGAAAAACAGCTTCGTCTGTAGCATGACGCAATCTTCCTTTAGCTGCTCCCTCCGTATAACATGTAATAATTTCAATGCTTGAAGGATACCAAATAACCTACAAAATCTTTAAGGCTTGAGGGTGATAAATCAATACTTTAAAAAGGTGAATAGCATGGATCTTAAATCAATAAACCTGTTAAATATTAATTGTAATCAGTGCCAAAAGTACTTTGTTGCGGGGCAATGTATAAAAGATCCACATAGATATCACTATGCACCAAACTAAGAGAGGTGGTTTTGATGATATTCATCCACTCCCTTTAAAACATTAAAGTTAGAAAGAAAAGTGTTATGGAAGGTCTAACAAAAAATAACATGCATTAATTCTAGAGTGAAGGTTAGATAGAGTTTATAAACATATTCACAATTGTTTTGGAAAACAAATACTAATAGAATATTATATATACATATAAAACAATTAATAACACAATTTTAACCAAACACGAGTTTTTAAAGGTTTTATAAAATGGAGAACAACTTATTTTATAATGATTCACTTCATTTCTTGAATTACATTATTCTTTATTATTATATGATATTAGTTTTCATAAATCTTCTTAATTTTTTTTAGACTAAAAATTATAAGTATTTTCTATTATTAAGTTACTTTTAACATAAACATTGTTTAACTATCTTTTTTACAAGAAATAAATGATTGTTTGATTAAAAGGTATAAGAATAATATAGATCATTCCAAAGAATTTATTTCTTACTAATTTATTTCTTACTAAGACTCTAATTTCATTAGGAAACAAATATTACAAAATATATTTCACAAAGACTCTTAGAAGACAATCACACACCTCTCTTATAAAGGCTATCTTAACATATAAGAATGATCTTTTATGTTAGTAATTCCAAGTGAGTTGGAAGTTTTATTGGATAAAGATGAGTATAAACAATATGTACGTAGAAAGATCCATAAACTTATTATTTTAAAATTTTGAGTTAAAAAGATGTATTAGTTTCTTATATAGACTTGTTCATTATTTATTGATGTCAAATCTCTTTGATGTATTTTGATAATAGATTAAGATGAGTATAACATAAAGTAGGTGAAAAATCTTAAAGTTTAAAAATTTATTGTTTCAAAAATTCTTCATTTAAAAAAAATACTTGTTTGAAAAAATTTTCATTTAAAAAAATACTTAAGAAAAAGATTGTTTGAAATTAAGAAGAATTGAAAATCTCATATTAAATAAAGATAAATATATATATAAAAATAGAAAGATTCATAAATTTATTATCTAAAAATTTTAAATTAAAAAGGATATTTTTATCTTTTATATAAATTTATTAATGACTTATTAATATCATATCTTTCTAATATCTTTTAAACAAATTTGATTATTAATGTTTATTAATGTTTGAGGTTTTCATCTTTTATAGACTCAAATTATTGTAAAATATTTGATTATGAATGTTGAATTAAATTTTTAATTAATAATTTTTACAGTTTTCATATTGTTTATGTTTAACTCTGATTTTATTTCCCTTGTTATATTGTTGTGTATATATGATTTATTGATATTATATATATATATATATATTATAAGAAAGAAAATATAGACAAATATAAAATATATCTTGTCTAAAATAAATTATATACTATTTTTTATATGAACGATCTTATCTTCAAATAATTTTTTGGGCAGACTTGTGGCTTGTTGAAATACCCCTCATGTATAAATACCCAAGAGTGTTTGCAAATGCAAAAGTGAAAACAACAACAATTAGTGATCTAGGTATATAGGACGCAAACTCTTGGGAATGGCGCTTTGAATGGAGGAGGCCTTGGTTTGAATGGGAAAAACCTCAATTATCAAACTTCAAACACAAGATAAGCACTATACAATTAAGGAAAGAGGTGGAGGATGAATGGATCTGAAAAGAAGACAATACTACTTTGTATACGGTTAAGTCAGCTTATAGGAAGATTCAAAATCACAGTGTGGGTGAAGAGGCGTGGTTCTTCTTAAACTTTTGGAAGATAAAAGCTTTACCAACAGCCCTCCACTTTGCTTGGAGAGTTCTCCTAAACAGAGTTGCTACTAGGGACAACTTGAGGTGTAGGGGAATAAGGATGACAAGTTATTTGTGTGTAATGTGTGGTGATCTAGATGAGTCAGTCAACCATCTTTTTTGTACTTGTAAGGTAGCAGCTAGGGTATGGAATATGTGTAGTAGATGGGTTGGAGTATGTACTCTCAATCATTGCCAACCAATGGAACATTTTAAACATTTCAGCTTGTTGGACCTAACTATGAAACAAAACCAAGTGTTGAAATGTGTGTGGATAGTTATTATATGGTGCATTTGGAACCAAAGGAATGGAGTGATCTCTAGAAATGAATTGGTCGATGCTGAAGAGATTTTTAGTATGATACAGATTAAAACTTGGGCTTGGATTTCTTATAAGTATAGAAAGGCTAGTTTCTCATTTTCGGATTGATGCTTGTGTCCAAAGTTATGTTTAAAATCTGTTTGCTAGAAAGTATTTTGTTTCAACATTTTGGGTTTTGTGGGTTGAAAATAAGTTGTAGGCGGAATCCTTAGATATTGGATGCGATTTTGAGAGAGGGTAAAGCAAGGTGTGTGGACTGCAGTAGAAAATATACTAGTGTGTGGATTGTAGTAGAAAAGTAGTTTTAACTTTTATATTTGTTGTTGTATACAAGTTGAGATACCCCAAATATCTCCATAAATTTGATTCTTTTATGCTGATAAAAAAAAAATCTTCAATTTATCTCTTCAATATGTTCAAGAATTCAAAAAAAAGAACTTTAAAACAATGTTATTTTTTATAATTATTTTTATTATTTAGTAACAAATATATATAAATTTTGATTTATTATTTTTACCATTCTAAAATTATTAGTCACGTTCTGTCTGTATTGTCCTTATGTTATAAAAGATTAAATCTTTGAGTACTTTAATTAATTTTATAATCTTGTCATGTACTTATTATAAAATATAAATTATATTTCTTATTATCAAATATGTCTAAATTATATAATAATTTTTATATATGAAACTAAATTAATTAAGTTTTAACAATAATACCATAAAATGTTGATTTTTAAAACATCATTTATATTATTATTATTATTATTATTATCATATTATTGTCATTATTATTAACATAATTATCATATCGTCATCATTATCATTATTACATTACCATCACTTAAGTATTATAATTTTATCTTATATTTTGATCTTCAAATATAGATAATCATACGCTATAAACTCCATATACAATCTCCTTTCTCCCAAGTTCCTCTCCTTTCTGAACCTCCTCTCTCCCCTTCTTACTTTGTAACTATTTACTTTCACCAATAAACGAGAAATTTTCACTCCCCTCTTCCCGTGCTAAGTAAGTAACTCCTTTCATGGAGTAGTTTTTCTTTCAGGCATCTGCAGATGCCTTAAGTTTTATTCATTAAAAGATGCGATAATCATTTAAAGGCTTAATATATTTGTACAGTCTTTACATTTTCGGCTTGTATAAGCTTATAAGAGAGTATCTAACCGGCTTTGCCAGATTTATACTCTTATAATCTTAGAAGAGCCTTTTATGTTTCAGCCTTTTAGTTTTCTTTTTCCTGGTATCAGAGCTTGTTCGTTCTTGGTATCTTTATGATGTGTTAGTAATTGAAGTGGTTTGTGTTCGCTAGGATTCCCTGTGTAGTTGGGCGGGTAAGGCCAGGAGGGCCGCTAGACCGTAAGACCCTTGATGCTACCTGTGTGGGATGAGGAACACTTTGCATATTGCGGCACTCTTTACACACATATTTCACCTTTGCACATAAACGCCTTCGTTTATGAGTTATTTTTCAAAAAAAAAAAAAAAGAGAGTTTTTGTTAAGCCTTATGATTATCGCATCTTTTAATGAATAAAACTTAAGGCATCTGCAGATGCCTGAAAGAAAAACTACTCCATGAAAGGCTTAACAATCCCCTTTCTCCCAAGTTCCTCTCCTTTCTGAACCTCCTCTCTCCCCTTCTTACTTTGTAACTATTTACTTTCACCAATAAACGAGAAATTTTCACTCCCCTCTTCCCGTGCTAAGTAAGTAACTCCTTTCATGGAGTAGTTTTTCTTTCAGGCATCTGCAGATGCCTTAAGTTTTATTCATTAAAAGATGCGATAATCATTTAAAGGCTTAATATATTTGTACAGTCTTTACATTTTCGGCTTGTATAAGCTTATAAGAGAGTATCTAACCGGCTTTGCCAGATTTATACTCTTATAATCTTATACAAGCCTTTTATGTTTCAGCCTTTTAGTTTTCTTTTTCCTGGTATCAGAGCTTGTTCGTTCTTGGTATCTTTCTGATGTGTGAGTAATTGAAGTGGTTTGTGTTCGCTAGGATTCCCTGTGTAGTTGGGCGGGTAAGGCCAGGAGGGCCGCTAGACCGTAAGACCCTTTATGCTACCTGTGTGGGATGAGGAACACTTTGCATATTGCGGCACTTTTTACACACATATTTCACCTTTGCACATAAACGCCTTCGTTTTTGAGTTATTTTTCAAAAAAAAAAAAAAAAAAAAAAGAGAGTTTTTGTTAAGCCTTATGATTATCTATATTCTTTTATGAATATTACTTTATAGCGTATTCTGTGGATGCTTGCTTTACCCTACTGCTTTTCGCACTCTTAACAGCTTTTTCCTTCTCTTCAGCGCCCTATTAAAATCAAATTTTTTTACATTTTTAAATTTTAATGGAGAACACACAGCCCTTTTTGGGCAAAGAATACAAATTCGCCCTAGCTGCGGCCGAACAAATCACAAAGTCTCCTCCGGTAGGTTATAAAAAACCTTCCCCAGAGGTAGATCACGTACACACAGTCCTTATAGGACAAAATAATACTATTACAGCCCCCTCGTCTGCAGTATTGCATAACAGATCTAGAGGGCTTAGCTTAAGCTTCACAAATTACACCAACGTTCCTTTAACAGACCTAGAACAGGAAGGAACAACAGAAAATAGGTATAGCATCTCAGCTATTCCTAATAACGAAAATATTTCTATGATGAATATCATAGAATATGACGAAGAAGACGACATGTCTGACGAAGAGTTGGATCGTCATCAGGCAATCATAGCCGAATTTAGACAAGGATCTTCGGATCATGCAACAAAAACAGAATGTACTAGTGATGAGGAAACCATCATAGAAGATTTCCTTAATTCAGATCTAAAAGAAGAGTCCTCAGGACCTTCAGAAGATAATCTGTCATTAATTTCAGAACCAGTATCAAAAATTGGTTTTGTCATCGAAAGTATAGGATCGGTGAATCCAAATAGTTACCGACTAGATCACGACGGTACACAAATCTATTCAACTGGTTTCATACCCAGAGAATCACCCACAAATGTCACATTTTCCGACAACCAATACGTTACGCACGGAAAAAGGCTTCCAGTAGAGCCAAATTTCGTGTTACCAAACCTTTTATTAAATATAGGAGGAATTGACCCCCAATTACTTCCAACATACATTGAACAATGGACAGCAATTGTAATCCGTGATTACAGCATCCATTATGAAAAAGAAGTCCAAACTTCTCAAGACATGATCACCAAGGGTGAAACTTATTTAGGAGACATAGCAAGAGCATGTTGGGAATCTTTCAAAAAGAATTACCTATCTGAATTAAACACGTTAGTGATCGAACCAGGTTCTAACATTTACAATTTCTGTTCATTAATACAAAGATTATTAACATCCCAATCTGCAAATGATGGGAATACACTTAGACAACAAATATACCTAGGTCATCTAGAACGGTTGTCAATTTCTTATTTCGGAAAGATAAAAGAATTCCTACAAGATTACTTGATGTATGCGTCCATAGCCGGATGCTTCCATGATATAAGT
>CM059257.1:6901060-6902905 GCA_030347555.1 Lablab purpureus | reverse complement strand
TAACTTTCGCTTAGTTGGTTAATCTAGACCGAACAAGGATTAAATGGACTAATAACTGTTGTGAGCCAAGGATGTCGAGATGCATTGTGTTCAAGAGTCTTGCCTATTTTAATTCATCGCAATTAATTTGTTGTTTATCCGCTATATTTTAATTAATCATGTATCTCGTCCAAAACCCCCATTGCATGATTCAATCTTTTGACAAGGAAAATTGGTCCTCGAGAGACGACCTAGGAGTCACTTCTTCTAGTACCACATTTAATTGTTTTTTTATTTGACCGAGTACGACATCGATCATCCGCCAAGCCCGTTCCCTTGGATGTGGTTTCGCTGGATAGTAGACAGGGACAGTGGGAATCTCGTTAATCCATTCATGCGCGTCACTAATTAGATGACGAGGCATTTGGCTACCTTAAGAGAGTCATAGTTACTCCCGCCGTTTACCCGCGCTTGGTTGAATTTCTTCATTTTGACATTCGAGCATCGAGTGAAATCACATTGCGCCAACATCCGCAGGACCATCGCAATGCTTTGTTTTAATTAAACAATGGATTCCCTTGTTCATACCGCTTCGAGTTGACTCGTTCGACGCTGCGTGGAAGAGGCCCCGACGGCCCGTTCCTAATCCGTCCCCCGACAAGCACGCGACCGCTCTCACCACGATAGCAGCTCGAGCAGTCCACCGACAGCCGACGGGTTCGGACTCGGGACCCCGTGCCCGACCCTCGAGCCAATCCTTTCCCGAGGTTACTGGATCCATTTTGTCGACTTCCTCGCCTACATTGTTCCATCGACCGCAGGTCGTTCACCTTGGAGACTCGATGCGGTTATGAGTACGACCGGCGTGGAGGCACTCGGTCCTCCGGATTTTCAAGGGCCGCCGGGCGCACTGGACACCACGCGACGTGCGGTGCTCTTCCAGCCACCGGACCCTACCTCCGATCGAGCCGCTTCTAGGGTGGGCAGGCTGTAAAACGAAAAGATAACTCTTTCCGGGCCCCCGCCGACGTCTCCGGACTCCCTAACGCTGCCATCGCCGCCACGTCCCGGCTCAGAATTTTAACCCGATTCCCATTCGAGTACGCGCTTAGAGCGCTATCGACGCAGCTACCCCGTCCCTTAGGATCGACTAACCCATGTGCAAGTGCCGTTCACATGGACCCTTTCCCTCTTCGGCCTTCAAAGTTCTCATTTGAATATTTGCTACTACCACCAAGATCCGCACCGACGATCGCTCCGCCTGTGCTCACGCCCGGGTTTTGCAGCGACCGCCGTGCCCTCCTACTCATTGGGGCCTGGTCCTTGCCCCAACGGCTGGGTATAGGTCGCGCGCTTTAGTGCCATCCATTTTCGGGGCTAGTTGATTCGGCAGGTGAGTTGTTACACATTCCTTAGCGGATTTCGACTTCCATGACCACCGTCTTGCTGTCTTAATCGACAAACACCCTTTGTGGGGTCTAGGTTAGCGCGCAGTTGGGCACCGTAACCCGGCTTCCGGCTCATCCCGCACGCGCTTCCGCTTACCAAAATTGGCCCACTTGGAGCTCTCGATTCCATGGCACGGCTCAACAGAGCAGCCGCGCCGTCCTACCTATTTAAAGTTTGAGAATAGGTCGAGGCGTTGCACCCCCGATGCCTCTAATCATTGGCTTTACCCGATAGAACTCGCCTCGCGGCTCCAGCTATCCCGAGGGAAACTTCGGAGGGAACAACCTACTAGACGGTTCCATTAGTCTTTCGCCTCTATACCCAAGTCGACGAACGATTTGCATCGTCGAGATCGCCGCGGGCCTCCACCGGAGTTTCCTCCGGCTTCGTCCCGCTCAGGCATAGTTCACCATCTTT
>CM059257.1:6873560-6896060 GCA_030347555.1 Lablab purpureus | reverse complement strand
GCATCCCCCCCAGTAAACCGAGGAAAGAGCCCTTCTCACTAGCGTGATTCGTCCACCATCTCAGTTGCCAACAAGGTACTAGAAGTCCTAAAAAATCAGAGGCAACAAATAGGACAATCTTTCACTTGCCAACAGCATCGATTTAGAACTCACCACAAAGTGAACTCCAAGACCACCCTCTCCGACCGGGATCGGTCGAAGACCCCACACAGATGTGTGTTTGGCAAGTCCCCCCTCAAAAAACCAAGGAAAGAACCCTACTCACTAATATGGCAAGCCTAGCGCGTTGCTAGCCGGCAAAGTCTACTTGGAAGTCCTAAGAAATCCGAGGCAACAAAGACCCTTTCGACAATGTTAGCACCGTCCAACGCTAAACGAGCCATAAAAGTGAAAACCCACATTTTTTCCGAGGCACGGGTCTAGACCCACCGACCTGCCGCGTTCTTTCGGCCGGGCCGGCGATTTTCGACCATGGTATGAGTGACCACTGCCACGATAACTATGTTTCACACACCACAAGGTGCATAGAAACATAGAGGGGGGGCCTCGTGACACTTCCCTCCAAGACCGACCATATGGGCGTGGCCAGGCTTGGGGAGCATTCCCCCCTATAATAGGCTAATATGCAAAAGTCAAATTTGTACAAGTAGATATATTTTTTTTGAGCAAACATAAGCCCATAACTTGAGCTAGAGACCGAATTTGGACGAGATTTTTTGCAGGCATCCTCATAAAAATGATATCTCCTTGTTGCCCAAATTTCATAATTTTTTATGAAGGGGAAGTATTTTTTTTATTTTTTCAAAGACCCGAAAATCGTAAAATCGGGAAAAATGGAAAAACGTATCTAGGGGTCGAATTTTTAAGTGATTTTTTGCAGTCCATCCCATAATAATATATCCAAAGTGCCCAACAAATTTCATTGTCATTGGACATGGCATTGAATTTTCACGAATTTTTCTTGAAATGGACAAACTTGGTAAACTTGAAAAATTGAGAACAATTTCAAGATGACATGGTTTTGTCCCCAAACCCTCCTCCATGCCATAGAGGGCCATTTGGAGTTTTTTGCCATCAATATTTCCCCAAATCCCTCCGGTGCCAAAATTTGAGTCACGGCACACAAGCGGGCATGTGCCGTGGTGCACAAAAATGACCCACCGAGTCAAGTCCATCAACATGGTTTGCTTTTGCTCCAAAACCTTCCCCCATGCCTTAGGGAACCATTTGGAGTTGATTGCCATCAATTTTTCCCAAAACCGCTCCGGTGGAAAATTTGAGTCACGACACACAAGCTGGCATGTGCCGTGGTGCACCACAAAACTAACCCACCGGGTCAACTCCACCACGATGGTTTGGTTTTTCCCCAAAACCTTCCCCCATGACTTATGGAACCATTTGGAGTTGATTTGTATCAATGTTTCCCAAAACCGCTCCGGTGCAAAATTTGAGTCACGGCACACAAGCCGGCATGTGCTGTGTTGCACCACAAAACTAATCCACTGAGTCAACTCCACCAAGATGGTTTAGTTTTGTCCCAAAACCTTCCCCCATGCCATAGGGAACCATTTGGAGTTGATATGCATCAATGTTTCCCAAAACCGCTCCGGTGCAAAATTTGAGTCACGGCACACAAGCCGGCATGTGCTGTGATGCACCACAAAAATAAACCACCGAGTCAACTCCACCAAGATGGTTTGGTTTTGCACCAAAACCTTCCCCCATGCCTTAGGGAACCATTTGGAGTTGATTTGCATCAATGTTTCCCAAAACCGCTCCGATGCAAAATTTGAGTCACGGCACACAAGCCGGCATGTGCCGTGGTGCACCACAAAACTAACCCACCGAGTCAACTCCACCAAGATGGTTTGGTTTTTCCCCAAAACCTTCCCCCATGCCTTATGGAACCATTTGGAGTTGATTTGCATCAATGTTTCCCAAAACCGCTCCGGTGCAAAATTTGAGTCACGGCACACAAGCCGGCATGTGCCGTGTTGCACCACAAAACTAATCCACTGAGTCAACTCCACCAAGATGGTTTGGTTTTGTCCCAAAACCTTCCCCCACGCCATAGGGAACCATTTGGAGTTGATATGCATCAATCTTTCCCAAAACCGCTCCGGTGCAAAATTTGAGTCACGGCACACAAGCCGGCATGTGCTATGGTGCACCACAAAAATAACCCACCGAGTCAACTCCACCAAGATGGTTTGGTTTTGCACCAAAACCTTCCCCCATGCCTTAGGGAACCATTTGGAGTTGATTTTCACCAATGTTTCCCAAAACCGCTCCGATGCAAAATTTGAGTCACGACACACAAGCCGGCATGTGCCGTGGTGCACCACAAAACTAACCCACCGAGTCAACTCCACCAAGATGGTTTGGTTTTTCCCCAAAACCTTCCCCCATGCCTTAGGGAACCATTTGGAGTTGATTTGCATCAATGTTTCCCAAAACCGCTCCGGTGCAAAATTTGAGTCACGTCGACTCAAGCCTAGGCATGTGCCGTGATGCACCACAAAAATAAACCACCGAGTCAACTCCACCAAGATGGTTTGGTTTTGCACCAAAACCTTCCCCATGCCTTAGGGAACCATTTGGAGTTGATTTGCATCAATGTTTCCCAAAACCGCTCCGATGCAAAATTTGAGTCACGAGACACAAGCCAGGCATGTGCCGTGGTGCACCACAAAACTAACCCACCGAGTCAACTCCACCAAGATGGTTTGGTTTTTCCCAAAACCTTCCCCATGACTTATGGAACCATTTGGAGTTGATTTGCATCAATGTTTCCCAAAACCGCTCCGTGCAAAATTTGAGTCACGACACACAAGCCGACATGTGCCGTGGTGCACCACAAAACTAATCCACCGAGTCAACTCCACCAAGATGGTTTGGTTTTGTCCCAAAACCTTCCCCCACGCCATAGGGAACCATTTGGAGTTGATATGCATCAATGTTTCCCAAAACCACTCCGGTGCAAAATTTGAGTCACGGCACACAAGCCGGCATGTGCTATGGTGCACCACAAAAATAACCCACCGAGTCAACTCCACCAAGATGGTTTGGTTTTGCACCAAAACCTTCCCCCATGCCTTAGGGAACCATTTGGAGTTGATTTTCACCAATGTTTCCCAAAACCGCTCCGATGCAAAATTTGAGTCACGACACACAAGCCGGCATGTGCCGTGGTGCACCACAAAACTAACCCACCGAGTCAACTCCACCAAGATGGTTTGGTTTTTCCCCAAAACCTTCCCCCATGACTTATGGAACCATTTGGAGTTGATTTGCATCAATGTTTCCCAAAACCGCTCCGTGCAAAATTTGAGTCACTGAGCACACAAGCCGGCATGTGCCGTGGTTGCACCACAAAACTAATCCACTGAGTCAACTCCACCAAGATGGTTTGGTTTTGTCCCAAAACCTTCCCCCACGCCATCGGGAACCATTTGGAGTTGATATGCATCAATGTTTCCCAAAACCGCTCCGGTGCAAAATTTGAGTCACGGCACACAAGCCGGCATGTGCCGTGGTGCACCACAAAAATAACCCACCGAGTCAACTCCACCAAGATGGTTTGGTTTTGCCCCAAAACCTTCCCCCATGCCTTAGGGAACCATTTGGAGTTGATTTTCATCAATGTTTCCCAAAACCGCTCCGATGCAAAATTTGAGTCACGGCACACAAGCCGGCATGTGCCGTGGTGCACCACAAAACTAACCCACCGGGTCAACTCCACCAAGATGGTTTGGTTTTCCCCAAAACCTTCCCCCATGACTTATGGAACCATTTGGAGTTGATTTGCATCAACGTTTCCCAAAACCGCTCCGGTGCAAAATTTGAGTCACGGCACACAAGCCGGCATGTGCTGTGTTGCACCACAAAACTAATCCACCGAGTCAACTCCACCAAGATGGTTTGGTTTTGTCCCAAAACCTTCCCCCACGCCATAGGGAACCATTTGGAGTTGATATGCATCAATGTTTCCCAAAACCGCTCCGGTGCAAAATTTGAGTCACGGCACACAAGCCGGCATGTGCCGTGGTGCACCACAAAAATAAACCACCGAGTCAACTCCACCAAGATGGTTTGGTTTTGCACCAAAACCTTCCCCCATGCCTTAGGGAACCATTTGGAGTTGATTTTCATCAATGTTTCCCAAAACCGCTCCGATGCAAAATTGGAGTCACGGCACACAAGCCGGCATGTGCCGTGGTGCACCACAAAACTAACCCACCGGGTCAACTCCACCAAGATGGTTTGGTTTTTCCACAAAACCTTCCCCCATGACTTATGGAACCATTTGGAGTTGATTTGCATCAATGTTTCCCAAAACCGCTCCGGTGCAAATTTTGAGTCACGCCACACAAGCCGGCATGTGCTGTGTTGCACCACAAAACTAATCCACTGAGTCAACTCCACCAAGATAGTTTGGTTTTGTCCCAAAACCTTCCCCCACGCCATAGGGAACCATTTGGAGTTGATATGCATCAATGTTTCCCAAAACCGCTCCGGTGCAAAATTTGAGTCACGGCACACAAGCCGGCATGTGCTGTGTTGCACCACAAAACTAATCCACTGAGTCAACTCCACCAAGATGGTTTGGTTTTGTCCCAAAACCTTCCACCACGCCATAGGGAACCATTTGGAGTTGATACGCATCAATGTTTCCCAAAACTGCTCCGGTGCAAAATTTGAGTCACGGCACACAAGCCGGCATGTGCCGTGGTGCACCACAAAACTAACCCACCGGGTCAACTCCACCAAGATGGTTTGGTTTTTCCCCAAAACCTTCCCCCATGACTTATGGAACCATTTGGAGTTCATTTGCATCAATGTTTCCCAAAACCGCTCCGGTGCGAAATTTGAGTCACGGCACACAAGCCGGCATGTGCTGTGTTGCACCACAAAACTAATCCACTGAGTCAACTCCACCAAGATGGTTTGGTTTTGTCCCAAAACCTTCCCCCACGCCATAGGGAACCATTTGGAGTTGATATGCATCAATGTTTCCCAAAACCGCTCCGATGCAAAATTTGAGTCACAGCACACAAGCCGGCATGTGCCGTGGTGCACCACAAAACTAACCCACCGGGTCAACTCCACCAAGATGGTTTGGTTTTTCCCCAAAACCTTCCCCCATGACTTATGGAACCATTTGGAGTTCATTTGCATCAATGTTTCCCAAAACCGCTCCGGTGCGAAATTTGAGTCACGGCACACAAGCCGGCATGTGCCGTGGTGCACCACAAAACTAATCCACTGAGTCAACTCCACCAAGATGGTTTGGTTTTGTCCCAAAACCTTCCCCCACGCCATAGGGAACCATTTGGAGTTGATATGCATCAATGTTTCCCAAAACCGCTCCGATGCAAAATTTGAGTCACGGCACACAAGCCGGCATGTGCCGTGGTGCACCACAAAAACCCACCGGGTCAACTCCCCCATGCCTTAGGGAACCATTTGGAGTTCATTTGCATCAATGTTTCCCAAAACCGCTCCGGTGCAAAATTTGAGTCACGGCACACAAGCCGGCATGTGCCGTGTTGCACCACAAAACTAATCCACTGAGTCAACTCCACCAAGATGGTTTGGTTTTGTCCCAAAACCTTCCCCCACGCCATAGGGAACCATTTGGAGTTCATTTGCATCAATGTTTCCCAAAACCGCTCCGGTGCAAAATTTGAGTCACGGCACACAAGCCGGCATGTGCCGTGGTGCACCACAAAAATAACCCACCGAGTCAACTCCACCAAGATGGTTTGGTTTTGCCCCAAAACCTTCCCCCATGCCTTAGGGAACCATTTGGAGTTGATTTGCATCAATGTTTCCCAAAACCGCTCCGATGCAAAATTTGAGTCACGGCACACAAGCCGGCATGTGCCGTGGTGCACCACAAAACTAACCCACCGGGTCAACTCCACCAAGATGGTTTGATTTTTCCCCAAAACCTTCCCCCATGACTTATGGAACCATTTGGAGTTGATTTGCATCAATGTTTCCCAAAACCGCTCCGGTGCAAAATTTGAGTCACGGCACACAAGCCGGCATGTGCCGTGTTGCACCACAAAACTAATCACTGAGTCAACTCCACCAAGATGGTTTGGTTTTGTCCCAAAACCTTCCCCCATGCCATAGGGAACCATTTGGAGTTGATATGCATCAATGTTTCCCAAAACCGCTCCGATGCAAAATTTGAGTCACGACACACAAGCCGACATGTGCTGTGGTGCACCACAAAAATAAACGACCGAGTCAACTCCACCAAGATGGTTTGGTTTTGCTCCAAAACCTTCCCCCATGCCTTAGGGAACCATGTGGAGTTGATTTTCATGAATGTTTCCGAAAACCGCTCCGATGCAAAATTTGAGTCACGGCACACAAGCCGGCATGTGCCGTGGTGCACCACAAAACTAACCCACCGGGTCAACTCCACCAAGATGGTTTGGTTTTTCCCCAAAACCTTCCCCCATGACTTATGGAACCATTTGGAGTTGATTTGCATCAATGTTTCCCAAAACCGCTCCGGTGCAAAATTTGAGTCACGGCACACAAGCAGGCATGTGCTGTGTTGCACCACAAAACTAATCCACTGAGTCAACTCCACCAAGATGGTTTGGTTTTGTCCCAAAACCTTCCCCCACGCCATAGGGAACCATTTGGAGTTGATTTGCATCAATGTTTCCCAAAACCGCTCCGGTGCAAAATTTGAGTCACGACACACAAGCCGGCATGTGCCGTGGTGCACCACAAAAATAACCCACCGAGTCAACTCCACCAAGATGGTTTGGTTTTGCACCAAAACCTTCCCCCATGCCTTAGGGAACCATTTGGAGTTGATTTTCATCAATGTTTCCCAAAACCGCTCCGATGCAAAGTTTGAGTCACGGCACACAAGCCGGCATGTGCCGTGGTGCACCACAAAACTAACCCACCGGGTCAACTCCACCAAGATGGCTTGGTTTTTCCCCAAAACCTTCCCCCATGACTTGTGGAACCATTTGGAGTTGATTTGCATCAATGTTTCCCAAAACCGCTCCGGTGCAAAATTTGAGTCACGGCACACAAGCCGGCATGTGCTGTGTTGCACCACAAAACTAATCCACTGAGTCAACTCCACCAAGATGGTTTGGTTTTGTCCAAAAACCTTCCCCCACGCCATAGGGAACCATTTGGAGTTCATTTGCATCAATGTTTCCCAAAACCGCTCCGGTGCAAAATTTGAGTCACTGCGGACATACAAGCCAGGCATGTGCCGTGGTGCACCACAAAAATAACCCACCGAGTCAACTCCACCAATATGGTTTGGTTTTGCACCAAAACCTTCCCCCTTGCCTTAGGGAACCATTTGGAGTTGATTTGCATCAATGTTTCCCAAAACCGCTCCGATGCAAAATTTGAGTCACGGCACACAAGCCGGCATGTGCCGTGGTGCACCACAAAACTAACCCACCGGGTCAACTCCACCAAGATGGTTTGGTTTTTCCCCAAAACCTTCCCCCATGACTTATGGAACCATTTGGAGTTGATTTGCATCAATGTTTCCCAAAACCGCTCCGGTGCAAAATTTGAGTCACGGCACACAAGCCCGCATGTGCTGTGTTGCACCACAAAGCTAATCCACTGAGTCAACTCCACCAAGATGGTTTGGTTTTGTCCCAAAACCTTCCCCCACGCCATAGAAAACCATTTGGAGTTGATATGCATCAATGTTTCCCAAAACCGCTCCGGTGCAAAATTTGAGTCACGGCACACAAGCCGGCATGTGCCGTGGTGCACCACAAAAATAACCCACCGAGTCAACTCCACCAAGATGGTTTGGTTTTGCACCAAAACCTTCCCCCATGCCTTAGCGAACCATTTGGAGTTGATTTGCACCAATGTTTCCCAAAACCCCTCCGATGCAAAATTTGAGTCACGGCACACAAGCCGGCATGTGTCGTGGTGCACCACAAAACTAACCCACCGGGTCAACTCCACCAAGATGGTTTGGTTTTTCCCCAAAACCTTCCCCCATGACTTATGGAACCATTTGGAGTTGATTTGCATCAATGTTTCCCAGAACCGCTCCGGTGCAAAATTTGAGTCACGGCACACAAGCCGGCATGTACTGTGTTGCACCACAAAACTAATCCACTGCGTCAACTCCACCAAGATGGTTTGGTTTTGTCCCAAAACCTTCCCCCACGCCATAGGGAACCATTTGGAGTTGATTTGCATCAATGTTTCCCAAAACCGCTCCGGTGCAAAATTTGAGTCACTGCACACAAGCCGGCATGTGCCGTGGTGCACCACAAAAATAAACCACCGAGTCAACTCCACCAAGATGGTTTGGTTTTGCACCAAAACCTTCCCCCATGCCTTAGGGAACCATTTGGAGTTGATTTTCATCAATGTTTCCCAAAACCGCTCCGATGCAAAATGTGAGTCACGGCACACACAAGCCGGCATGTGCCGTGGTGCACCACAAAAATAACCCACCGAGTCAACTCCACCAAGATGGCTTGGTTTTTCCCCAAAACCTTCCCCCATGCCTTAGGGAACCATTTGGAGTTGATTTGCATCAATGTTTCCCAAAACCGCTCCGGTGCAAAATTTGAGTCACGACACACAAGCCGGCATGTGCCGTGGTGCACCACAAAACTAATCCACCGAGTCAACTCCACCAAGATGGTTTGGTTTTGTCCCAAAACCTTCCCCACGCCATAGGGAACCATTTGGAGTTGATATGCATCAATGTTTCCCAAAACCGCTCCGTGCAAAATATGAGTCACTAGCACACAAGCCAGGCATGTGCCGTGGTGCACCACAAAAATAACTCCACCGAGTCAACTCCACCAAGATGGTTTGGTTTTGCACCAACACCTTCCCCCATGCCTTAGGGAACCATTTGGAGTTGATTTGCATCAATGTTTCCCAAAACCGCTCCGATGCAAAGTTTGAGTCACGGCACACAAGCCGGCATGTGCCGTGGTGCACCACAAAACTAACCCACCGGTCAACTCCACCAAGATGGTTTGGTTTTTCCCCAAAACCTTCCCCATGACTTATGGAACCATTTGGAGTTGATTTGCATCAATGTTTCCCAAAACCGCTCCGGTGCAAAATTTGAGTCACGGGACACAAGCCGGCATGTGCCGTGTTGCACCACAAAACTAATCCACTGAGTCAACTCCACCAAGATGGTTTGGTTTTGTCCCAAAATCTTCCCCCACGCCATAGGGAACCATTTGGAGTTGATATGCATCAATGTTTGACAAAACCGCTCCGGTGCAAAATTTGAGTCACGGCACACAAGCCGGCATGTGCCGTGGTGCACCACAAAAATAACCCACCGAGTCAACTCCACCAAGATGGTTTGGTTTTGCCCCAAAACCTTCCCCCATGCCTTAGCGAACCATTTGGAGTTGATTTGCATCAATGTTTCCCAAAACCCCTCCGATGCAAAATTTGAGTCACGGCACACAAGCCGGCATGTGTCGTGGTGCACCACAAAACTAACCCACCGGTCAACTCCACCAAGATGGTTTGGTTTTTCCCCAAAACCTTCCCCATGACTTATGGAACCATTTGGAGTTGATTTGCATCAATGTTTCCCAAAACCGCTCCGTGCAAAATTTGAGTCACTAGCACACAAGCCGGCATGTACTGTGTTGCACCACAAAACTAATCCACTGAGTCAACTCCACCAAGATGGTTTGGTTTTGTCCCAAAACCTTCCCCCACGCCATAGGGAACCATTTGGAGTTGATTTGCATCAATGTTTCCCAAAACCGCTCCGGTGCAAAATTTGAGTCACGGCACACAAGCCGGCATGTGCCGTGGTGCACCACAAAAATAAACCACCGAGTCAACTCCACCAAGATGGTTTGGTTTTGCACCAAAACCTTCCCCCATGCCTTAGGGAACCATTTGGAGTTGATTTTCATCAATGTTTCCCAAAACCGCTCCGATGCAAAATTTGAGTCACTGCGACACAAGCCAGGCATGTGCCGTGGATGCACCACAAAACTAACCCACCGGTCAACTCCACCAAGATGGTTTGGTTTTTCCCCAAAACCTTCCCCCATGACTTAGGGAACCATTTGGAGTTGATTTGCATCAATGTTTCCCAAAACCGCTCCGGTGCAAAATTTGAGTCACGACACACAAGCCGGCATGTGCTGTGTTGCACCACAAAACTAATCCACTGAGTCAACTCCACCAAGATGGTTTGGTTTTGTCCCAAAACCTTCCCCCACGCCATAGGGAACCATTTGGAGTTGATATGCATCAATGTTTCCCAAAACCGCTCCGGTGCAAAATTTGAGTCACGGCACACAAGCCGGCATGTGCCGTGGTGCACCACAAAAATAACCCACCGAGTCAACTCCACCAAGATGGTTTGGTTTTGCACCAAAACCTTCCCCATGCCTTAGGGAACCATTTGGAGTTGATTTGCATCAATGTTTCCCAAAACCGCTCCGATGCAAAATTTGAGTCACGACGACACAAGCCGGCATGTGCCGTGGTGCACCACAAAACTAACCCACCGGGTCAACTCCACCAAGATGGTTTGGTTTTTCCCCAAAACCTTCCCCCATGCCTTAGGGAACCATTTGGAGTTGATTTGCATCAATGTTTCCCAAAACCGCTCCGTGCAAAATTTGAGTCACTGAGCACACAAGCCCGCATGTGCCGTGTTGCACCACAAAGCTAATCCACCGAGTCAACTCGACCAAGATGGTTTGGTTTTGTCCCAAAACCTTCCCCCACGCCATAGGGAACCATTTGGAGTTGATTTGCATCAATGTTTCCCAAAACCGCTCCGGTGCAAAATTTGAGTCACGGCACACAAGCCGGCATGTGCCGTGGTGCACCACAAAAATAACCCACCGAGTCAACTCCACCAAGATGGTTTGGTTTTGCCCCAAAACCTTCCCCCATGCCTTAGGGAACCATTTGGAGTTGATTTGCACCAATGTTTCCCAAAACCGCTCCGGTGCAAAATTTGAGTCACGGCACACAAGCCGGCATGTGTCGTGGTGCACCACAAAACTAACCCACCGGGTCAACTCCACCAAGATGGTTTGGTTTTTCCCCAAAACCTTCCCCATGACTTATGGAACCATTTGGAGTTGATTTGCATCAATGTTTCCTAGAACCGCTCCGTGCAAAATTTGAGTCACGACACACAAGCCAGGCATGTACTGTGTTGCACCACAAAACTAATCCACTGAGTCAACTCCACCAAGATGGTTTGGTTTTGTCCCAAAACCTTCCCCCACGCCATAGGGAACCATTTGGAGTTGATATGCATCAATGTTTCCCAAAACCGCTCCGGTGCAAAATTTGAGTCACGGCACACAAGCCGGCATGTGCTGTGGTGCACCACAAAAATAAACCACCGAGTCAACTCCACCAAGATGGTTTGGTTTTGCACCAAAACCTTCCCCCATGCCTTAGGGAACCATTTGGAGTTGATTTTCATCAATGTTTCCCAAAACCGCTCCGATGCAAAATGTGAGTCACGGCACACAAGCCGGCATGTGCCGTGGTGCACCACAAAACTAACCCACCGAGTCAACTCCACCAAGATGGTTTGGTTTTTCCCCAAAACCTTCCCCCATGACTTATGGAACCATTTGGAGTTGATTTGCATCAATGTTTCCCAAAACCGCTCCGTGCAAAATTTGAGTCACGACACACAAGCGGGCATGTGCCGTGGTTCACCACAAAACTAATCCACCGAGTCAACTCCACCAAGATGGTTTGGTTTTGTCCCAAAACCTTCCCCCACGCCATAGGGAACCATTTGGAGTTGATATGCATCAATGTTTCCCAAAACCGCTCCGGTGCCAAATTTGAGTCACGGCACACAAGCCGGCATGTGCTGTGTTGCACCACAAAACTAATCCACCGAGTCAACTCCACCAATATGGTTTGGTTTTGCACCAAAACCTTCCCCCATGCCTTAGGGAACCATTTGGAGTTGATTTGCTTCAATGTTTCCCAAAACCGCTCCGATGCAAAATTTGAGTCACGGCACACAAGCCGGCATGTGCCGTGGTGCACCACAAAACTAACCCACCGAGTCAACTCCACCAAGATGGTTTGGTTTTTCCCCAAAACCTTCCCCCATGACTTATGGAACCATTTTGAGTTGATTTGCATCAATGTTTCCCAAAACCGCTCCGGTGCAAAATTTGAGTCACGGCACACAAGCCGGCATGTGCTGTGTTGCACCACAAAACTAATCCACTGAGTCAATTCCACCAAGATGGTTTGGTTTTGTCCCAAAATCTTCCCCCACGCCATAGGGAACCATTTGGAGTTGATATGCATCAATGTTTGACAAAACCGCTCCGGTGCAAAATTTGAGTCACGGCACACAAGCCGGCATGTGCTGTGGTGCACCACAAAAATAACCCACCGAGTCAACTCCACCAAGATGGTTTGGTTTTGCACCAAAACCTTCCCCCATGCCTTTGCGAACCATTTGGAGTTGATTTGCATCAATGTTTCCCAAAACCCCTCCGATGCAAAATTTGAGTCACGGCACACAAGCCGGCATGTGTCGTGGTGCACCACAAAACTAACCCACCGGGTCAACTCCACCAAGATGGTTTGGTTTTTCCCCAAAACCTTCCCCCATGACTTATGGAACCATTTGGAGTTGATTTGCATCAATGTTTCCCAGAACCGCTCCGGTGCAAAATTTGAGTCACGGCACACAAGCCGGCATGTACTGTGTTGCACCACAAAACTAATCCACTGAGTCAACTCCACCAAGATGGTTTGGTTTTGTCCCAAAACATTCCCCCACGCCATAGGGAACCATTTGGAGTTGATATGCATCAATGTTTCCCAAAACCGCTCTGGTGCAAAATTTGAGTCACGGCACACAAGCCGGCATGTGCTGTGGTGCACCACAAAATAACCCACCGAGTCAACTCCACCAATATGGTTTGGTTTTGCACCAAAACCTTCCCCCATGCCTTAGGGACTCATTTGGAGTTGATTTGCTTCAATGTTTCCCAAAACCGCTCCGATGCAAAATTTGAGTCACGGCACACAAGCCGGCATGTGCCGTGGTGCACCACAAAAATAACCCACCGGGTCAACTCCACCAAGATGGTTTGGTTTTTCCCCAAAACCTTCCCCCATGACTTATGGAACCATTTGGAGTTGATTTGCATCAATGTTTCCCAAAACCGCTCCGGTGCAAAATTTGAGTCACGGCACACACAAGCCCGCATGTGCCGTGGTGCACCACAAAACTAATCCACCGAGTCAACTCCACCAAGATGGTTTGGTTTTGTCCCAAAACCTTCCCCCACGCCATAGGGAACCATTTGGAGTTGATATGCATCAATGTTTCCCAAAACCGCTCCGGTGCAAAATTTGAGTCACGGCACACAAGCCGGCATGTGCTGTAGTGCACCAAAAAAATAACCCACCGACTCAACTCCACCAAGATGGTTTGGTATTGCACCAAAACCTTCCCCCATGACTTAGGGAACCATTTGGTGTTGATTTGCATCAATGTTTCCCAAAACCGCTCCGATGCAAAATTTGAGTCACGGCACAGAAGCCTGCATGTGCCGTGGTGCACCACAAAACTAACCCACCGGGTCAACTCCACCAAGATGGTTTGGTTTTGCCCAAAACCTTCCCCCATGACTTATGGAACTATTTGGAGTTGATTTGCATCAATGTTTCCCAAAACCGCTCCGGTGCAAAATTTGAGTCACGTTGCACACAAGCCTAATCATGTGCCGTGGTGCACCACAAAACTAATCCACCGAGTCAACTCCACCAAGATGGTTTGGTTTTGTCCCAAAACCTTCCCCCACGCCATAGGGAACCATTTGGAGTTGATTTGCATCAATGTTTCCCAAAACCGCTCCGGTGCAAAATTTGAGTCACGGCACACAAGCCGGCATGTGCTGTGGTGCACCACAAAAATAAAACACCGAGTCAACTCCACCAAGAAGGTTTGGTTTTGCACCAAAACCTTCCCCCATGCCTTAGGGAACCATTTGGAGTTGATTTGCATCAATGTTTCCCAAAACCGCTCCGATGCAAAATTTGAGTCACGGCACACAAGCCGGCATGTGCTGTGTTGCACCACAAAACTAATCCACTGAGTCAACTCCACCAAGATGGTTTGGTTTTGCACCAAAACCTTCCCCCATGCCTTAGGGAACCATTTGGAGTTGATTTGCATCAAAGTTTCCCAAAACCGCTCCGATGCAAAATTTGAGTCACGGCACACAAGCCGGCATGTGCCGTGGTGCACCACAAAACTAACCCCCCGGGTCAACTCCACCAAGATGGTTTGGTTTTTCCCCAAAACCTTCCCCCATGACTTCTGGAACCATTTGGAGTTGATTTGCATCAATGTTTCCCAAAACCGCTCCGGTGCAAAATTTGAGTCACGGCACACAAGCCGGCATGTGCTGTGGTGCACCACAAAAATAAAACACCGAGTCAACTCCACCAAGATGGTTTGGTTTTGTCCCAAAACCTTCCCCCAGGCCATAGGGACCATTTGGAGTTGATATGCATCAATGTTTCCCAAAACCACTCCGGTGCAAAATTTGAGTCACGGCACACAAGCCGGCATGTGCTGTGGTGCACCACAAAAATAGAACACCGAGTCAACTCCACCAAGATGGTTTGGTTTTGCACCAAAACCTTCCCCCATGCCTTAGGGAACCATTTGGAGTTGATTTGCATCAAAGTTTCCCAAAACCGCTCCGATGCAAAATTTGAGTCACGGCACACAAGCCGGCATGTGCCGTGGTGCACCACAAAACTAACCCCCCGGGTCAACTCCACCAAGATGGTTTGGTTTTTCCCCAAAACCTTCCCCCATGACTTCTGGAACCATTTGGAGTTGATTTGCATCAATGTTTCCCAAAACCGCTCCGGTGCAAAATTTGAGTCACGGCACACAAGCCGGCATGTGCTGTGTTGCACCACAAAACTAATCCACTGAGTCAATTCTACCAAGATGGTTTGGTCTTGTCCCAAAACCTTCCCCCACGCCATAGGGAACCATTTGGAGTTGATTTGCATCAATGTTTCTCAAAACCGCTCCGGTGCAAAATTTGAGTCACGGCACACAAGCCGGCATGTGCTGTGGTGCACCACAAAAATAACCCACCGAGTCAACTCCACCAAGATGGTTTGGTTTTGCCCCAAAACCTTCCCCCATGCCTTAGGGAACCATTTGGAGTTGATTTGCATCAATGTTTCCCAAAACCGCTCCGATGCAAAATTTGAGTCACGGCACACAAGCCGGCATGTGCCGTGGTGCACCACAAAACTAACCCACCGGGTCAACTCCACCAAGATGGTTTGCTTTTCCCCCAAAATCCTCCCCCATGACTTAGGGAACCATTTGAAGTTGATTTGCATCAATGTTTCCCAAAATCGCTCTGGTGCAAAATTTGAGTCACGGCACACAAGCCGGCATGTGCTGTGTTGCACCACAAAACTAATCCACCGAGTCAACTCCACCAAGATGGTTTGGTTCTGTCCCAAAACCTTTCCCCATGCCATAGGGAACCATTTGGAGTTGATATGCATCAATGTTTCCCAAAACCGCTCCGGTGCAAAATTTGAGTCACGGCACACAAGCCAGCCAATGCCGTGGTGCACCACAAAAATAACCCACCGAGTCAACTCCACCAAGATGGTTTGGTTTTGCCCCAAAACCTTCCCCCATACCTTAAGGAACCTTTTGGAGTTGATTTGCATCAATGTTGCCCAAAATCGCTCTGGTGGAAAATTTGAGTCACGGCACAAGAGCCGGCATGTGCCGTGGTGCACCACAAAACTAACCCACCGGGTCAACTCCACCAAGATGGTTTGGTTTTTCCCCAAAACCTTCCCCCATGACTTATGGAACCATTTGGAGTTGATTTGCATCAATGTTTCCCAAAACCGCTCCGGTGCAAAATTTGAGTCACTAGCACACAAGCCTAGCATGTGCCGTGGTTGCACCACAAAACTAATCCACCGAGTCAACTCCACCAAGATGGTTTAGTTTTGTCCCAAACCCTTCCCCCATGCCATAGGGAACCATTTGGAGTTGATTTGCATCAATGTTTCCCAAAACCGCTCCGGTGCAAAATTTGAGTCACGACACACAAGCCGGCATGTGCCGTGGTGCACCACAAAGCTAACCCACCGAGTCAACTCCACCAAGATGGTTTGGTTTTGGCCCAAAACCTTCCCCCATGCCTTAGGGAACCATTTGGAGTTGATTTGCATCAATGTTTCCCAAAACCGCTCCGGTGCAAAATTTGAGTCACGACACACAAGCCGGCATGTGCCGTGGTGCACCACAAAGCTAACCCACCGGGTCAACTCCACCACGATGGTTTGGTTTTTCCCCAAAACCTTCCCCCATGACTTATGGAACCATTTGGAGTTGATTTGTATCAATGTTTCCCAAAACCGCTCCGGTGCAAAATTTGAGTCACGACACACAAGCCGGCATGTGCTGTGTTGCACCACAAAACTAATCCACTGAGTCAACTCCACCAAGATGGTTTGGTTTTGTCCCAAAACCTTCCCCCACGCCATAGGGAACCATTTGGAGTTGATATGCATCAATGTTTCCCAAAACCGCTCCGGTGCAAAATTTGAGTCACGGCACACAAGCCGGCATGTGCCGTGGTGCACCACAAAAATAACCCACCGAGTCAACTCCACCAATATGGTTTGGTTTTGCACCAAAACCTTCCCCCTTGCCTTAGGGAACCATTTGGAGTTGATTTGCATCAATGTTTCCCAAAACCGCTCCGATGCAAAATTTGAGTCACGGCACACAAGCCGGCATGTGCCGTGGTACACCACAAAACTAACCCACCGGGTCAACTTCACCAAGATGGTTTGGTTATTCCCCAAAACCTTCCCCCATGACTTAGGGAACCATTTGGAGTTGATATGCATCAATGTTTCCCAAAACCGCTCTGGTGCAAAATTTGAGTCACGGCACACAAGCCGGCATGTGCTGTGGTGCACCACAAAAATAACCCACCGAGTCAACTCCACCAAGATGGTTTGGTTTTGCACCAAAACCTTCCCCCATGCCATAGCGAACCATTTGGAGTTGATTTGCACCAATGTTTCCCAAAACCCCTCCGATGCAAAATTTGAGTCACGGCACACAAGCCGGCATGTGCCGTGGTGCACCACAAAACTAACCCACCGGTCAACTCCACCAAGATGGTTTGGTTTTTCCCCAAAACCTTCCCCCATGACTTATGGAACCATTTGGAGTTGATTTGCATCAATGTTTCCTAGAACCGCTCCGGTGCAAAATTTGAGTCACGGCACACAAGCCGGCATGTACTGTGTTGCACCACAAAACTAATCCACTGAGTCAACTCCACCAAGATGGTTTGGTTTTGTCCCAAAACCTTCCCCCACGCCATAGGGAACCATTTGGAGTTGATTTGCATCAATGTTTCCCAAAACCGCTCCGGTGCAAAATTTGAGTCACGGCACACAAGCCGGCATGTGCCGTGGTGCACCACAAAAATAAACCACCGAGTCAACTCCACCAAGATGGTTTGGTTTTGCACCAAAACCTTCCCCCATGCCTTAGGGAACCATTTGGAGTTGATTTTCATCAATGTTTCCCAAAACCGCTCCGATGCAAAATGTGAGTCACGGCACACAAGCCGGCATGTGCCGTGGTGCACCACAAAACTAACCCACCGGGTCAACTCCACCAAGATGGTTTGGTTTTTCCCCAAAACCTTCCCCCATGACTTATGGAACCATTTGGAGTTGATTTGCATCAATGTTTCCCAAAACCGCTCCGGTGCAAAATTTGAGTCACGACACACAAGCCGGCATGTGCTGTGTTGCACCACAAAACTAATCCACCGAGTCAACTCCACCAAGATGGTTTGGTTTTGTCCCAAAACCTTCCCCCATGCCATAGGGAACCATTTGGAGTTGATTTGCATCAATGTTTCCCAAAACCGCTCCGGTGCAAAATTTGAGTCACAGCACACAAGCCGGCATGTGCCGTGTTGCACCACAAAACTAATCCACCGAGTCAACTCCACCAATATGGTTTGGTTTTGCACCAAAACCTTCCCCCATGCCTTAGGGAACCATTTGGAGTTGATTTGCTTCAATGTTTCCCAAAACCGCTCCGATGCAAAATTTGAGTCACGGCACACAAGCCGGCATGTGCCGTGGTGCACCACAAAACTAACCCACCGGGTCAACTCCACCAAGATGGTTTGGTTTTTCCCCAAAACCTTCCCCCATGACTTATGGAACCATTTGGAGTTGATTTGCATCAATGTTTCCTAGAACCGCTCCGGTGCAAAATTTGAGTCACGGCACACAAGCCGGCATGTACTGTGTTGCACCACAAAACTAATCCACTGAGTCAACTCCACCAAGATGGTTTGGTTTTGTCCCAAAACCTTCCCCCACGCCATAGGGAACCATTTGGAGTTGATATGCATCAATGTTTCCCAAAACCGCTCCGGTGCAAAATTTGAGTCACGGCACACAAGCCAGCATGTGCCGTGGTGCACCACAAAAATAAACCACCGAGTCAACTCCACCAAGATGGTTTGGTTTTGCCCCAAAACCTTCCCCCATGCCTTAGGGAACCATTTGGAGTTGATTTTCATCAATGTTTCCCAAAACCGCTCCGATGCAAAATGTGAGTCACGGCACACAAGCCGGCATGTGCCGTGGTGCACCACAAAACTAACCCACCGGGTCAACTCCACCAAGATGGTTTGGTTTTTCCCCAAAACCTTCCCCCATGACTTATGGAACCATTTGGAGTTGATTTGCATCAATGTTTCCCAAAACCGCTCCGGTGCAAAATTTGAGTCACGACACACAAGCCGGCATGTGCTGTGTTGCACCACAAAACTAATCCACTGAGTCAACTCCACCAAGATGGTTTGGTTTTGTCCCAAAACCTTCCCCCATGCCATAGGGAACCATTTGGAGTTGATATGCATCAATGTTTCCCAAAACCGCTCCGGTGCCAAATTTGAGTCACGGCACACAAGCCGGCATGTGCTGTGGTGCACCACAAAACTAATCCACCGAGTCAACTCCACCAATATGGTTTGGTTTTGCACCAAAACCTTCCCCCATGCCTTAGGGAACCATTTGGAGTTGATTTGCTTCAATGTTTCCCAAAACCGCTCCGATGCAAAATTTGAGTCACGGCACACAAGCCGGCATGTGCCGTGGTGCACCACAAAACTAACCCACCGAGTCAAGTCCACCAAGATGGTTTGGTTTTTCCCAAAACCTTCCCCCATGACTTATGGAACCATTTGGAGTTGATTTGCATCAATGTTTCCCAAAACCGCTCCGGTGCAAAATTTGAGTCACGGCACACAAGCCGGCATGTGCTGTGTTGCACCACAAAACTAATCCACTGAGTCAACTCCACCAAGATGGTTTGGTTTTGTCCCAAAACCTTCCCCCATGCCATAGGGAACCATTTGGAGTTGATTTGCATCAATGTTTGCCAAAACCGCTCCGGTGCAAAATTTGAGTCACGGCACACAAGCCAGGCATGTGCTTGTGGTGCACCACAAAAATAACCCACCGAGTCAACTCCACCAAGATGGTTTGGTTTTGCCCCAAAACCTTCCCCCATGCCTTAGCGAACCATTTGGAGTTGATTTGCATCAATGTTTCCCAAAACCGCTCCGATGCAAAATTTGAGTCACGGCACACAAGCCGGCATGTGCCGTGGTGCACCACAAAACTAACCCACCGGGTCAACTCCACCAAGATGGTTTGGTTTTTCCCCAAAACCTTCCCCCATGACTTATGGAACCATTTGGAGTTGATTTGCATCAATGTTTCCCAAAACCGCTCCGGTGCAAAATTTGAGTCACGACACACTAGCCAGGCATGTGCTTGTGTTGCACCACAAAACTAATCCACCGAGTCAACTCCACCAAGATGGTTTGGTTTTGTCCCAAAACCTTCCCCCACGCCATAGGGAACCATTTGGAGTTGATATGCATCAATGTTTCCCAAAACCGCTCCGGTGCAAAATTTGAGTCACGGCACACAAGCCGGCATGTGCTGTGGTGCACCACAAAAATAACCCACCGAGTCAACTCCACCAAGATGGTTTGGTTTTGCACCAAAACCTTCCCCCATGCCTTAGGGAACCATTTGGAGTTGATTTGCATCAATGTTTCCCAAAACCGCTCCGATGCAAAATTTGAGTCACGGCACACAAGCCGGCATGTGCCGTGGTGCACCACAAAACTAACCCACCGGGTCAACTCCACCAAGATGGTTTGGTTTTTCCCCAAAACCTTCCCCCATGACTTATGGAACCATTTGGAGTTGATTTGCATCAATGTTTCCCAAAACCGCTCCGGTGCAAAATTTGAGTCACGGCACACAAGCCGGCATGTGCTGTGTTGCACCACAAAACTAATCCACTGAGTCAACTCCACCAAGATGGTTTGGTTTTGTCCCAAAACCTTCCCCCACGCCATAGGGAACCATTTGGAGTTGATATGCATCAATGTTTCCCAAAACCGCTCCGGTGCAAAATTTGAGTCACGGCACACAAGCCGGCATGTGCCGTAGTGCACCACAAAAATAACCCACCGAGTCAACTCCACCAAGATGGTTTGGTTTTGCCCCAAAACCTTCCCCCATGACTTAGGGAACCATTTGGAGTTGATTTGCATCAATGTTTCCCAAAACCGCTCCGATGCAAAATTTGAGTCACGGCACACAAGCCGGCATGTGCCGTGGTGCACCACAAATCTAACCCACCGGGTCAACTCCACCAAGATGGTTTGGTTTTGCCCAAAACCTTCCCCCATGACTTATGGAACTATTTGGAGTTGATTTGCATCAATGTTTCCCAAAACCGCTCCGGTGCAAAATTTGAGTCACGGCACACAAGCCGGCATGTGCTGTGTTGCACCACAAAACTAATCCACTGAGTCAACTCCACCAAGATGGTTTGGTTTTGTCCCAAAACCTTCCCCCACGCCATAGGGAACCATTTGGAGTTGATATGCATCAATGTTTCCCAAAACCGCTCCGGTGCAAAATTTGAGTCACGGCACACAAGCCGGCATGTGCTGTGGTGCACCACAAAAATAAACCACCGAGTCAACTCCACCAAGATGGTTTGGTTTTGCACCAAAACCTTCCCCCATGCCTTAGGGAACCATTTGGAGTTGATTTTCATCAATGTTTCCCAAAACCGCTCCGATGCAAAATTTGAGTCACGGCACACAAGCCGGCATGTGCTGTGTTGCACCACAAAACTAATCCACTGAGTCAACTCCACCAAGATGGTTTGGTTTTGTCCCAAAACCTTCCCCCATGCCTTAGGGAACCATTTGGAGTTGATATGCATCAATGTTTCCCAAAACCACTCCGGTGCAAAATTTGAGTCACGGCACACAAGCCGGCATGTGCTGTGGTGCACCACAAAAATAGAACACCGAGTCAACTCCACCAAGATGGTTTGGTTTTGCACCAAAACCTTCCCCCATGCCTTAGGGAACCATTTGGAGTTGATTTGCATCAAAGTTTCCCAAAACCGCTCCGATGCAAAATTTGAGTCACGGCACACAAGCCGGCATGTGCCGTGGTGCACCACAAAACTAACCCCCCGAGTCAACTCCACCAAGATGGTTTGGTTTTTCCCCAAAACCTTCCCCCATGACTTATGGAACCATTTGGAGTTGATTTGCATCAATGTTTCCCAAAACCGCTCCGGTGCAAAATTTGAGTCACGGCACACAAGCCGGCATGTGCTGTGTTGCACCACAAAACTAATCCACTGAGTCAATTCTACCAAGATGGTTTGGTCTTGTCCCAAAACCTTCCCCCACGCCATAGGGAACCATTTGGAGTTGATTTGCATCAATGTTTCTCAAAACCGCTCCGGTGCAAAATTTGAGTCACGGCACACAAGCCGGCATGTGCTGTGGTGCACCACAAAAATAACCCACCGAGTCAACTCCACCAAGATGGTTTGGTTTTGCACCAAAACCTTCCCCCATGCCTTAGGGAACCATTTGGAGTTGATTTGCATCAATGTTTCCCAAAACCGCTCCGATGCAAAATTTGAGTCACGGCACACAAGCCGGCATGTGCCGTGGTGCACCACAAAACTAACCCACCGGGTCAACTCCACCAAGATGGTTTGCTTTTCCCCCAAAATCCTCCCCCATGACTTAGGGAACCATTTGAAGTTGATTTGCATCAATGTTTCCCAAAATCGCTCTGGTGCAAAATTTGAGTCACGGCACACAAGCCGGCATGTGCTGTGTTGCACCACAAAACTAATCCACCGAGTCAACTCCACCAAGATGGTTTGGTTCTGTCCCAAAACCTTTCCCCATGCCATAGGGAACCATTTGGAGTTGATATGCATCAATGTTTCCCAAAACCGCTCCGGTGCAAAATTTGAGTCACGGCACACAAGCCAGCCAATGCCGTGGTGCACCACAA
>CM059257.1:6843560-6856060 GCA_030347555.1 Lablab purpureus | reverse complement strand
GCCAATCCGCAAAGCGGATTGGGGTAAGTAAATCTCCCAAAAAAGGCCGTTTTCTATTTTATTTTTATTTTTGAAGTTTTATTGCTCCTATTTTTCATACTTTCTGGTAGTACTTCATATAGCTATCCTTTGAATTTTGCTTTTAAATTTGGTGTACTGTCTTTTCATGATTTTAGGGTGTTACTCACAAAATTTCAGATTATTTGGACTTCGTTTGAGTATTGTTCCAGTTTTACCTCTATGTATGCTTTATGTGTGAAATGCATGATAGTGCATGACTAGAGCCAATCCAGGACAGCTTACAACCCTTTGATCCCGAAATAGATAGGACCTTTCATACATTAGTTAGGCACTCTAGGAATTTGTCTTTAGATTCTATATCATTAGATACCATTAGTTTAAGTAGTTCCGAGCATTCTCCTCCGTGTCCGCAAATTTTAATTCGTGCTTGCCGATTCGATTCGATTCTAATTCGATTCTAATCCCGCTAACTTTCACACCGAGAACAATATGGCTCAACCTCCACCTCGTGAGAGGACTCTTAGGGAGCTGGCGGCACCTGATTTCACTTACGAAAGCTTGTGCATTCGAGTATCCTGAGGATGTTTCATATGTTCTAAAGACTGGATTAATACATTTGCTACCCAGGTTCCATGGTCTTGCAGGGGAATGTCGACACAAACATCTGAAGGAGTTCCATATAGTTTGTTCCTCCATGAAGCCACAAGATGTTTTACAAGATCACATCTTTTTGAAGGCATTTCCACACTCTTTGGAAGGTGTTGCTAAAGACTGGTTGTACTACCTTGCGCCCAGATCCATCACTAGTTGGGATGACCTTAAGAGAGAGTTCCTGAATAAATTCTTCCCTGCTTCCAGAACAACAGCAATCATAAAAGATATTTCAGGAATCCAACAGATGAGTGGAGAGACCTTGTACGAGTAGAGATTTAAAAAATTATGTGCAAGCTGTCCCCACCATCAGATTTCTGAACAACTCTTATTACAGTATTTTTATGAAGGCCTCAATAGTATGGAGAGGAGTATGATTGACGCTGCCAGTGGAGGAGCTCTTGGTGACATGACCCCTGCAGAGGCTAGAAACTTAATTGAAAAAATGGCCTCCAATTCTCAGCAATTCAGTGCTAGAAACGATGCTATTGTTCTCAAGGGAATTCATGATGTGCCTGATTCTTCTTCATCTGCAGATAGGAAGCTTGAGGGAAAGCTTGATGCCTTGGTCAATTTGTTCACTCAGCTTGCCATGAACCAAAAATCTGCATCTACATCTGTGGCAAGGGTTTGCGGCATTTGCACATCAATTAACCATTATACAGATCAGTGTCCATCAGTGCAGCAGCCTTCTGATGTTCATGCTCCTCAAGCCTATGTGCAAACATCTACAATAATAGACAGCCGCAGTAGAATTATGATCTGTCCAGCAATAGATATAACCCAGGATGGAGGAATCATCCTAATCTTAGATGGTCTCCGCAGCAGCAACAACAACATCCTCGCACCACCATTTCGTAGTTCTCGCTGGTCCCGGTCCAAGCTGCACCTTATGTGCCTCCACCAAGTACAACAACAATATCACAGTAGCAGTAATGAAGCTCCCGCACCACCACCTCCTCAATCTTCTACTCGAACCTTCATTGGAGGAGTTAGTGAGGCGTATGACTCTCCAAAATATGCAATTCCAAGCAAGAGACCGGAGCTTCCATCCGTAGCTTGACCAATCGGATGGGGCGGATGGCTACTCAACTTAATCAGGCACAGTCACAAAATTCAGATAGATTGCCTTCTCAAACAGTGCAGAATCCGAAAAATGTTAGTGCCATCACATTGAGGTCGGGCAAACAGATTCACATACCCATTGCAGTACCTTCATTAGTTTCTGCACCTGAGCCTGTTTCTGCACCTGAGCAAAGTAATGAGCAACCAGTTGGTGCCCGGAATTTTCATGCAGGTGGACCTTCTTCCAAAGACTAGCTTCGATTTGCAGAGCCACCTCCACCTCCTATTCCCTTCCATTCCCTCCCAAATTGATTCCAAGCAAAAAGATGGAAGAACTGGATAAGGAGATATTGGAGACCTTCAGGATAGTAGAGGTGAACATACTTCTGCTTGATGCCATCAAGCAAATCCCGAGATATGCAAAATTCCTCGAAGGAGCTGTGCACTCATAAGAGGAAAATGAAGGGCAATGAGAGAATCAACATGGGTAGAAATGTATCTGCTTTGATAGGTAAATCTGTTCCGCACATTCCCGAAAAATGTAAGGACCTGTGTACTTTCTCGCATACCTTGTGTTATAGGGAATAATAAATTTGAAAATGCCATGCTTGATTTGGGTGCTTCTATAAATGTCATGCCTCCGTCTATATTTAAATCTCTGTCTCTTGACCTCTGCAACCTACGGGTGTGGTGATACAGCTTGGCAAATAGAAGTGTTGCCCACCCTACGTGTTTCATTGAGGATGTGTTAGTTCGGGTTGGTGAACTGATTTTTCCTCGCCGATTTCTATGTGCTTGACATGGAGGACTGATTCTCCCATGGATCTCGTGCCAATCATTTTTGGCGCACTCATTTTTGAAAACAGCCCGAACTAAGATTGATGTGTATGCTCGGTACATTGTCCATGGAATTTGGTGATAGTATTGTCCATTTTAATATTCTTGATGCCATGAGACATCCATCCGAAGATCATTCTGTTTTTCGTGGCCGAGATACTTGATGTCGTTGTTGATGAGTATGTTTCGATTTTCATTCTTTGCATGATAAGAAACATTATTTTCTATCCGATCTGTATACTTCTCTCAATAGCACCGAATCGAATATGTTTCGAATCTGGCTTCGAGTTTGAGCTTTGTTCTGATGTGTTGGGTGCTGTACCTGCATCTCTTGGCCTTAATTCTTTAGAGACAGAATGCGCTAACCATGTTGCAGGAAGTACACATGAATCTGACTTGCAGGTTGAGGTACATGTTGTGGAACCCTTAGTTCCTTCTATCGCTCTACCATCTCCCATTCCGGACTTGAAACCTTTACTGTAAAACCTCAAGTATGCCTACTTGGAGGATGATCGAAGTCGCCAGTGATCATTTCCACCTCCCTTGATGTTGTTCAAGAGGCGAGGTTGTTGCATGTTCTAAAAAAGCATAAGAAAGCCATCGGTTGGACCCTCGGCGACATTCCCGGTATCGCCCATCCACATGTATGCACATGGATACTCTTAGAGGATGGAGCTAAGCCAGTGAGGCAGCCAGCAGAGGCGACTCAACCCCGTCATTTTGGACGTAGTAAAGAAGGAGGTGACCAAGCTTCTTCAGCCGGGATCATTTATCCTATATCGATAGTCGATGGGTGAGTCCTGGTCCAGGTGGTCCCTAAGAAGACAGCCTCACTCGTTGTGAAAAATGAGAAGAATGAGCTCATTCCCACTAGAGTGCAAAATAGTTGGAGAGTCTGCATTGACTACCGAAGGTTGAATCAAGCAACACGGAAAGATCATTTTCCGCCGCCCTTCATTGATCGATGCTTGAGCGCCCGGCGGTAAATCTCACTACCGCTTTCTTGATGGTTTTTCCGGTTATTTCCAAATCCATATTGCTCCCGAGGATCAAGAGAAAACCACATTCACCTGCCCCTTTGGCACTTTTGCCTATAGGAGGATGCCCTTTGGCTTATGCAATGCCCCCGGCACATTCCAAATGTGCATGCTTAGTATTTTTCCGATTTTCTTGAAAATTGCATAGAGGTGTTTATGGATGATTTCACTGCTTACGTGATCCTCTTTTGATGCATGCTTAGATAATTTGGATAGAGTGCTTAATAGATGCATTGAAACTGATCTTGTTCTAAATTTTGAAAAATGTCACTTCATGGTAGAACAGGGTATAGTTTTAGGGCATATTATTTCTAGTAAGGGCATAGAAGTAGATCCCGCAAAATATCTCGTTATTTCACAATTGCCTTACCCTCTTGCGTGCGAGAGGTGCGATCTTTTCTTGGCCATGCAGGTTTCTACAGACGCTTCATCAAAGATTTCAGTAAGAAGGCCCTTCCACTGTCCAATCTGCTCCAGAAGGATGTTGACTTTGTTTTTTATGACAGGTGTAAACAGGCTTAAGACTACCTCAAGGAAGCATTGACCACCACTCCAATCATTCAGGCACCGGATTGGACACTCCCATTCGAGCCGATGTGTGATGCATCCAATTATGCATTGGGAGCCGTCCCGGCACGTAGGGTTGACAAGTTGCCTCGGGTGATATATTATGCTTCCAGGACTTTGGATGCTGCTCAAGCAAACTACACCACAACAGAAAAAGAGCTGCTTGCTATTGTTTTCGCTCTTGATAAATTTAGATCATATTTGCTTGGTTCTCGTGTTATTGTTTATACTCGACCATGCAGCTCAAGTACCGCTAAAAAGGCCGAGTCAAAGCCCGGATTGATCGGTGGATGCTCTGCCCCAAGAATTTGATCCGGATATCCGTGATGTGAGTGGAGCACGTAATTTGGTAGCGCACTCATCTCAGCAGGATTGAAAGAGCCGAGGATAATGCCGACGCCTTGCCCATCCAGGACAATTTTCCCGATGAAAATTTGCTCACTTTCTCTTCTGCTTTCTTCTCGTTTCTACCACCCCTTGGTTTGCAAATATTGTTAATTTTTTAGTTGCTTCTGTTTTTCCTCCCTTAGCATCACGAGCTCAAATTGATAAAATTAAGAGTGATGCTAAGCATTATATTTGGGATGACCCCTATTTGTGGAAGTTATGCAACGACTGTGTAATCGTGAGATGTATTCCGATCATGAGATTGACTCTGGCCTCGCAGCTTTTGTCACTCTTCTCGCACTGGTGGCCATCTAGGCATTCAGAGGACAGCTCGCAAAGTGCTTGATTGTGGTTTATACTCGGCCCACCATCTTCGTGAGATGCGTGGAAGATTTGTAGCACTTGTGAGCAAGTGTCGACGAGCAGTGAGGATCCCTTACATGGAGACAAGCAGATGCCTCAAGAACCCATGTTGTTCTCGTGAGGTGTTTGATGTCCGGGGTATTGATTTCATGGGTCCCTTTCCTCGTTTCTTTTGGTTTTTCCTACATTCTTTAGCTGTTGATTATGTTTCGAAATGGGTGGAAGCCAAAGCCACCGTGACTAATGATGCTCTGGTTGTTGTGGATTTTGTTAGATCTCACCTATTTTGCAGGTTTGGAGTACCCAGAGCTATTGTTAGTGATCAAGGCACCCATTTCTGTAACAGATCTATGCAGGCTTTGCTCAAGAAGTATGGGGTGGTGCACTGAATTTCTACACCCTACCACCCTCAAACCAACTGGCAAGCCGAAATTTCAAACAGGGAGATCAAGAGAATCTTAGAGAAGATTGTCCAGCCCAACGTAAAAGACTGGAGTAACAGTGTTGATGATGCTCTTTGGGCGCATAGGACTCGCCTACAAAGCACCCATAGGGATGTCCCCTTATCGGGTTGTCTTTGGTAAGGCATGTCATTTACCCGTTGAGATTGAGCATCGGCCTACTGGGTCGTGAAGACTTGCAATTTCTCCATAGATCAGCCGGTAAGGAAAGGCGGTTGCAACTAAATGAGCTTGATGAGATCCGCTTAGAAGCCTACGAGAATTCAAAATTCTACAAGGAAAAACCAAGAAGTTCCATGACAGCTTGATAGCTAGAAAGGATTTCATGGTTGGCCGTAAAGTTCTGTTATACAATTCTCGACTCGGACTCATGGGTGGTAAGTTACGATCAAAGTGGATTGGACCTTTGTTGTTACTAATGTTTATCCTTATGGTACAGCTTGAGATCAAAAGTGAATCCACAGATAAGAGCTTTAAGGTCAACAGGCACCGTCCCTTCCTCAACAATCCTTCTTGTTGGATGTCGTTGTGGAGGAGATGTCTCTGCTTGACCCCGCTTCTCTCCCACCATGACTTAGGGAGTTTTCTTTTCCTTCTCCCTCTTTACTTTTTATTGCACTTGTCCAGATCTATTGATTGTTCTGATTTCTCTGATCTTCTGTTTGTGCCACATTGGGACAATGTGTAGTTTAAGTGTGGGGGGGAGACTGTTCTTTGTTTACGTCTTTCTTGTTGTTTTTTTTTGTTAGTTTGAGTCTTTGTCGTGTGTACAGTTTCGCATATTTCCTTTTGATTTCTGGGTTTTGTTTAGGTTGTAGGCTCTTACTTCACTCTTGGATACGAGTTGCTTGATACTGTATGGATTGAAATCCTTATTTTTCTTTGCTTGGAATGATGATTATGAGGCTTGAGAGGTTGATTTAATTGTGACAGAAGTTATACCATGTGTGAGGATTTGAGCCACTATCTATTCTTTCTTGTGTGTTATGCCTCTTGATTGCTTGCACAGTTGCCTTGTCTTGACTCTGTTTGATACTTCTTGGTTCACATGCATGTTTGGACATGATTAAGGCATTTGTTCTCATAAGCCCTCGGCCAAATAAGCTTACCCCGAATTAATTCCTTTGTTAACCCCTCGTTGAGCCTCGCATTCCCTTTCTTTGTTTAAAGCTCATTACAAGCCTTAAGTGAAAAACCTATGATTACCTTAACCTTAGGGAATTTTTGGAGCTTTGGAATCGTTTTGGGAATAAGTTCTTGAATAAGTGTGGGGGTGTCTCATTGGTTATTTTATTTTGGCTAGTTGGTTCTTTCTGCTGTACATATCTCAACATTTCATGATATATTGTTTATTCATTGCTAAAAAAAAAAAAAAAAAAAAAAAAAAAAAAAAAAAAAAGAAAAAGAAAAAGAAAAAGTGGTTTTGTTTGAGGCAAAGGAAAAGGAATGGTGTTAGAGGTTTATTAGAGGTTTTTGGGTTTGCTCTTATGCTTATTTCTCACTTATTCCCCATTGCTCCTCTAGTTCCTCTGGTTTGTAGCTACTTATCCTATATTTTATCCTCTACCCTGTCCTTGACCACATTACAACCCCGGAAAGACCTTATGATCCTTATGTGCATGTTTATTAGGTGTTGATTTTAGAGGCTTGCCAAGTCTATCTCGCCGCTTGTTTTTCATGAGTGCTTTGAGAGTATACAGCTACCTAGACACTTGAGAGATACAAGTGATACAATGCATCTTGTGAGATTCTCGTTGTTTTTAATTCACCTCTTGATGTTGACTCGATTGTCTTACCATGTTTTGACTTGTTTGGATGATTTCCATAAGTATCTAGTTTCTCCGATTCTTTGTGTGTTGGATGTTGTCTACTCCCTTCTCGTTCCCGTGATTCATTAAGGAGTGCGTAAATCTGTTTGTTTTCTTGTGTGTCTTCTTGTTTCTATTTCTTCCTGTTGCGTCGCTCTCTTTGATATCTTTGGAGTTGTTCCTTGCTTTGAATTTTGATTTTGCCCAGGAGTGCAAAAGAATAAGTGTGGGGGAATTTGATGAGTCATTATTTTCCCTTATTTTCTTACCTTTCTGTACTTGTTTCCATCTCTAATTTGTGCTTAATTGTTTATATTTTGTACTAATTTCTATTAGGGCTATATTTGGACTAGAAATTCATATTTTAATTAATTTGAATTTTCTAAGTTTAATTATTCCAATTTTTATTTTCAGGGCAGTTTAAAATTATTTTGGGCTTGGAATTAATTCATGGACTTCAAGAGGAGCTGCCACGTCACAATTTGGATTTTGGGCCCAATGGGTCCAGGTTTTCGTGCCCATGCAATGCAGCTACAAGTAGGGCAGCTGAGGAAGGAACACAGACAACAACACGACAGCAGTAGTAGGAATTAGGGTTTCTTTTACGTTTTTGCCTTGAGGCAGCGCAGAGTAGAAATTTTTAGGGTTTACATTTCTTTTCAAAAGGGAGACCAATTTACGTTTTTGGTTTTTAATTTCAGAATTCGTCTACTGTTCCACAGTTCCATAATTCCAGTTTTCCGTTTTCTATTTCAATTTCGTTTATCAATTTCGTTTATCAATTTCGTTTATCAAATTCGTTTATCAAATTCGTTTATCAATTTCGTTTATCAATTTCAGTTTCAATTTCATTTTACGTTTTCTGTAATGCGTTTTCTATATTTTTGAGTTAATGGAAGGCTAAAACCCCAGGGTGGGACTCTTGGGCGTGCTGCACTCACTCTGATGGAGGTTCTGTGTGTTTTTTTGGCTTTGTACGTTTCATTCTCCATTGTGAAGTCTCTGTTCTGGAGGATGCTTAATCCCTTGGAAGGAGACCTTACAAGGTTCACGTTTGCTTAATTCGTGTAGGGAAGTCTTGGGTAATTCGTGTAGGGAAGTCTTGGGTTAACTTTCGCTTAGTTGGTTAATCTAGACCGAACAAGGATTAAACGGACTAATAATCTGTTGTGAGCCAAGGATGTCAGAGATGCATTGTGTTCAAGAGTCTTGCCTATTTTAATTACTGCAATTAATTTGTTGTTTGTCTGCTATATTTTAATTAACTGTTATCTGTCCAAAAACCCCCTATTGCATGATTCAATCTTTTGACAGTGAAAATTGGTCCTTAAGAGACGACCTAGGAGTCACTTCTTCTAGTACTACATTTAATTCTTTTTTTTTATTTGACCGAGTACGACATCGATCAATTCTCTTTCATTTTATAATTCAAAAATGCTCCAAAGTTTCCATTCTTAGGTTGATTTAGCATTGAATTCGCAAAAACGACTTATTTAATCGATTATCTAAAAAGCTTAATCGATTATATCATAGTTAAAAACTGGAAAACTCATTTCGCCTGATATAATCGACTAGATTAAGGACATAATCAATTATATTAATCCAGAATCAATATAATCGATTATCAAAAACACTTAATCGATTATTTAGTTCGTTAAACAATTTTGATTCAAATTTTAAGTGAAATAATCGATTATGTACGTATCATAATCGATTAAAAGCGTAGAAAAACGTTTTTGCGAGAAAACAACTTGCTCTCATGTTTGGAAAGGTCTTGAATGGGATTTCTGACTTACTCTTTTCATCCATCACCCAAAACAGAACCTTCTAAACTTGAAACTTCAGCTCTTGAGAAAATCTTCATCGATCTTCTCTCTTGAAAGCTTTAAACACTCTTTATGCCTTTCCTTTCCCATCTAGCAACCTTCCTTTGTGAGATGACACAAGTCTTTAATGTTGATTGGAGCACTTTAAATCTTCATCATCAAAACTTTAAATCTTCATTAAATATCTGGAAGACTTTATCAACACTTGTTCTTGAAATATGCTAGCAATCTCCCCCTTTTTGATGATTATAAAAAGAAACATAGAGACTTGTGACTGATATCCTGAAAAACTTAGAAAAATAATGTATGGATATCTCCATCATAAAAATTAGTCCACAAAGGAAATAAAGTAGCCAATCATATAGCATTTAATTTTCAATTTGAATTTTGAAAAAGAGATTTCAAGGAAATTAATGAATGGAAATTATTTCTAAAAACTCCCCCTTAAACTTTGCTCTTATATGTTTAAGATATACTAGGTAATTATTTGAAATATTTCCTAATACTCCCCTGAAACTTTAATTTTCTTAAATACTAGAGATATGGACATATTATCAATCAAAACAAATATTTTTCTCCCCCTTTATTTTTATCATTTTCAAAAAGATTACATATTCAGAGATTAATACAGCAGAAGCAATTAATTACATAGAAAATAGAGAGAGAAAAAATACAACAGCTGGAAAAAAAAATTAAGCTAAGGGAATGAGTGAACTTGTAGCCTATTCAGTTTCTTCACTATCCCCTGCATCTTCTTCTTCTTCCTCATCATCTTCTACTGGCTGTTTTTCTCTGGAAGATGAAGATCTAGTATTATCTTCTTCTGGAGAGACATCTTCAATCTCCAGCAGCTTTCTTTCCACCCTGTAAACTCTCCTGTTAAGCCTTGAGAGCTTGGAGCAAATGTCGTCATAATGCGTTACTTGAAGACTCATCATGCTGTCCATCCTGGAGAGAATATTTGCTTCCATTGATCCAGGTTGAGGCTGAGGTGGTGGTTCTTCATCTTCATCCATTGTAGCTTCCTCATCTCTTTGCCTGAACCTGTTTCCTCGTTCAATAAGGCCCATGTGCCTTAGAACATTCTTTCCTATTTTGCTGTTGCTTAGCAAAATTTGCTTGTTTTCTCCTTCAAGATCTACACCTTTATATTCTAAAATCTTGGATATAAACACAGCATAGGGTAAAGCAAAAGATAATAGCCTAGTGGCTTTAAACATATTATCTAAAATAATAGCAAGCCAATCAATACTAACATTATTAAGGAAGCCATACATCAAAAGAATGTCTTCCTTAGTAAGTTGAGCATGATTGGTTCCTCTTGCAACAAGAATCCAAAAAATAACATAATGTAACATATGCTCATTTAATTTCACATTACCGACTTTATACAAGTTCTCTACTTGTAAGTTTGGGTCCTTGCAAAATTTGCGAAACTCCACCAGCTTGTTGAAGTCTTCAAAGCCATATGTGATGTTTATACCTCCTTGTGTGGATAGGCCAGCAACATTATTCCACACCTCTTCATCAAGGTGAATTCGAACTCCCTTCACCTTGGTACTGGGATTTGCTGTTCTTGATGTCAAATTCATGTAGAAGACTCTAACTAAATCTGGATAATAAGCACCTTCCAGCTCTACAAAATTTTGCAAGCCGGCATGTGCTGTGGTGCACCACAGAAATGACCCACCGAGTCAACTCCACCAAGATGTCTTGGTGTTTGTCCCAAAACCTTCCCCCATGCCTTAGGGAATCATTTTGGAGTTGATTGCCATCAATATTTCCCCAAACCACTCCGGTGCAAAATTTGAGTAACGGCACACAAGCCGGCATGTGCCGTGGTGCACCACAAAAAAGACCCACCGAGTCAACTCCTCCAAGGTGTGTTGGTTATGTCCCAAAACTGTCCCCCATGCCTTAGGGAACCATTTTGGAGTTGATTGCCATGAACATTTCCCAAAAGCGCTCCGGTGCAAAATTTGAGTCACGGCACACAGGTCGGCATGTGCTGTGATGCACCACAAAAATGACCCACCGAGTCAACTCCACCAAGATGCTTTGGTTTTGCCTCAAAACCTTCTCCCATGCCTTGGGGAACCATTTGGAGTTGATTGCCATCAATGTTTCCCAAATATGGTTGGTGCAAGTGTGGGTAGTAGACCAAATCGTTGTAGCCTCTTTCTAATATAAACTATATAAATTTTTAACCTTGGGGCAAAACAAATTGGTGGAAAGGATATGAAATTGGAGGAGAATTCATTGGGGAGGGACGAATCAAAGCGACAAGGGCTGAATCTCAGTGGAATGTGGCAGCGAGGCCACTCTGCAACTTACAATACCCCATCGCGTATTTAAGTTGTCTGCAAAGGATTCTTCCAGTCGCTCAATGGGAATTGCGCTTCAAGGCTTCTCGCAAGGCTTATTCACCCTACGAGGTTCACCAACGGCACGTGCCTCTGGGGGCCCAAAACCCCCTACTGTGTGTCGGCAAACGAACGACAAGCGCACGCGTCGCTTCTAGCCCTGATTCTGACTTAGAGACGTTCAGTCTTAATCCAACGCACGGTAGCTTCGCGCCACTGGCTTTTGAACCAAGCGGGATGACCAATTGTGCGAATCAACGGTTCTTCTCGTACCAGGTTGAATTACTATTGCGACACTGTCATCAGTAGGGTAAAACTAAGCTGTCTCACGATGGTCTAAACCCAGCTCACGTTCCCTATTGGTGGGAGAACAATCCAACACTTGGTGAATTCTGCTTCACAATGATAGGAAGATCCGACATCAAAGGATCAAAAAGCAACATCGTTATGAATGCTTGGCTGCCACAAGCTAGTGATCCCTGTGGTAACTGTTCTGACACCTCTAGCTTCAAATTCTGAAGGACTAAAGGATCGATAGACCACGCTTTCACGGTTCCTATTCATATTGGAAATCAGAATCAAACGATCTTTTACCCTTTTGTTCCAGACAAGATTTCTGTTCTTGTTGAGCTCATCTTAGGACACCTGCATTATCTTTTAACAGATGTCCCGCCCCAGCCAAACTCCCCACCTGATAATGTCTTTCGCTCGGATCGACCGGTCGAAGCCAACCTTGGGTCCAAAAAGAGGGGTAGCGCCCCGCCTCCGATTCACGGAATAAATAAAATAACGTTAAAAGTAGTGGCATTTCACTTTCGCTGTTTCCAGCTCCCACTTACCCTACACCTCTCAAGTCATTTCACAAAGTCGGACTAGAGTCAAGCTCAATAAGGTCTTCTTTCCCCGCTGATTCTGCCAAGCCCATTCCCTTGGTTGTGGTTTCGCTGGATAGTTGACAAAGACAGTGGGAATCTCGTTAATCCATTCATGCGCGTCACTAATTAGATGACGAGGCATTTGGCTACCTTAAGAGAGTCATAGTTACTCCTGCTGTTTACCCGCACTTGGTTGAATTTCTTCACTTTCACATTCAGAGCACTGGGCAGAAATCACA
>CM059257.1:6816060-6836060 GCA_030347555.1 Lablab purpureus | reverse complement strand
TTTAATCGATTATATAAAAAGCTTAATCGATTATATCATGTTTAAAAACTGGAAAACTAATTTCGTCTTATATAATCGATTAGATTAAGGCCATAATCGATTATATTAACCCATAATCAATATAATCGATTATCAAAGACACTTAATCAATTATTTAGTTCGTTAAACATTTTTAATTCAAATTTTAAGTTAAATAATCGATTATCTACGTATCATAATCGATTAAAAGCGTAGAAAAACGTTTTTGCGAGAAAACAACTTGCTCTCTAGTTTGGGAAGGTCTTGAATGGGATTTATGACTTACTCTTTTTATCCAACACCCAAAACAGAACCTTCTACTCTTGAAACTTCAGCTCTTGAGAAAATCTTCATCAATCTTCTCTCTTGAAAGCTTTAAACACTCTTTATGCCTTTCCTTTTCTACCAAGCAACCTTCCTTTGTGAGATGGCACAAGTCCACCGAGTCAACTCCACTCTGATATCTTGGTTTTGCCCCAAAACCTTCCCCCATGCCTTATCGAACCATTTTGGAGTTGATTGCCATCAATCTTTCCCAAAACCGCTCTGGTGCAAAATTTGAGTCACGGCACACAAGCCGAACAACAAGCCGACTTTGTTAGCATATTTCAAGAACAAGTGTTGATGAAGTCCTCTAGATATTTCATGAAGATTTAAAGTTTTGATGATGAAGATTTAAAATGCTCTAATCAACATTAAAGACTTGTATCATCTCACAAAGGAAGGTTGCTAGATGGAAAATGAAAGGCATAAAGAGTGTTTAAAGCTTTCAAGAGAGAAGATTGATGAAGATTTTCTCAAGAGCTGAAGTTTCAACTTTAGAAGGTTCTGTTTTGGGTCATGGATGAAAAAAGTAAGTCATAAATCCCATTCAAGACCTTTCCAAACCTGAGAGCAAGTTGTTTTCTCGCAAAAATGTTTTTCTATGCTTTTAATCGATTATGATACGTAGTTTAATCGATTAGTTCACTTAAAATTTGAATCAAAAGAGTTTAACGAACTAAATAATCGATTAAGTGTTTTTGATAATCGATTATATTGATTCTGGGTTAATATAATCGATTATGGCCTTAATCTAATCGATTATATCAACCAAAATGAGTTTTCCAGTTTTTAACTCTGATATAATCGATTAAGCTTTTTATATAATCGATTAAATAAGTTGTTTTTGCGAATTCAATGCTAAATCAACCTAAGAATGGAAACTTTGATGTATTTTCAAATTATAAAACGAAAGAGAATGTCTTAGGTTCAACACATATGATAAAACACAATATTCAAAGTGTTCTTGCGCCTTAGCTTTTCAAAACCGCTTTTTGCTCTCTCAAGGTTGATCAAAGTCTTTGGAAGTGGTGATCTTTGTGCTTAATCTTTCTATCAAGAACTATAATCAGGTGTATTCTTTTTACTGTTTTTCTAAACGGGAAAATTCATCCCTTGGATCTGTTCTAAGGGAGCTGTGTTCATCTCTTGTGTGTCAAGAGAGGTGGGGATCATCCTCAGTGTGTCTGGGGAGGTGTTTCATCCTTAGTGTGTCTAAGGAGGTGTTTCCTTTATCTTTATTTGTTATTGCATGAATTGGTGTTTGTAATTTCATTTAAAGATAGTGGGGAAAATCATCACGCATTTGTGGTGGTTGGGAACTGGACGTAGGATTGGCTTAATCCGAACCAGTATAAATCTCTGTGTTCTTTCTCTTTCCCTATCTCTTTTTATTGTGGATCATATTAACAATTGCAATTCAAACTGCGCTAATCTAAGGTTAAGGTTTCCTTCGTTTTTCGTCGAAACAAATGAAAAAGCAGGGGGAGCCCCATTAGGAATAAAATTTTGTTTATCAATTTGATTCCCTACAAATACACAAAAAATGAATTGATGTCTTTTTTATTTTTTTGGATTTGTATCCAACGGGATTGACGGGGCTCGAACCCGCAGCTTCCGCCTTGACAGGGCGGTGCTCTGACCAATTGAACTACAATCCCAGGGAAAGGGGTGTACTTTATAAATATAAATATTTTTACGGACCGTTTCTTTCAAACCTTTTCTTTTTAGATTTCGGATTCGAACCTTTTTGTTGTAAATGAAAAAAGCGTCTTTTTGTATATATTGATATGTATATCGATATCCACTTTAGTGAGATCGACACAAATTACTCGTAATCCGTTTGTTATTGACAAATCGATTGAAAATTGAATCAATGAAAAAAAAATTTAGATATGTTTCTTATTTGAATTCTTCCGTATCAGAGCACATCAGTCATTTCCGGAGAACTAGAAATGGGTTATAGAATTTCATAGTGGATCAGCAAATTCTTGGGCCGAGCTGGATTTGAACCAGCGTAGACATATTGCCAACGAATTTACAGTCCGTCCCCATTAACCGCTCGGGCATCGAAATCCGCATCCTGGTTTTAAAACATTTCTTTAAAATCTGGAAAATTATTTTAAAGGGAAAAGGTTTCTTAAAAATCCAATTCACCGCCCCCCCTCTTGGTTTTTACACTGTCATCTATATTTAACAATTGGTATCAGAGCTGTTTTTTTGAAAATTACTCAAAAACAAGATCCTTATGGCAGGAAAAAATCAATCTTTTGATATTCATAGACCACCACTCTTTACAGGTGAAAACTATCCTTTTTGGAAAAAGAGGATGGAGATTTTCCTTAGGTCTAATGATCAAGGCGTTTGGGATGCAATTGTAAATGGTCCATATATTCCTATGACTATTGTTAATGAAGTGCAGGTACCCAAAGTGAGAGCAAGTTGGACGAAGGATGAGTACAATGAACATCAATGCGATATAAGGGCGTGTAATATGATATCATCTGCCTTAACTGTTGATGAGTTTTATAGGTTGTCTGATTCCACTACAGCAAAGGAGATGTGGGACACTTTAGAAGTAACACATGAAGGAACGGAGGATGTCAAGAGATCAAGGGAACCATTTGGAGTTGATTGCCACCAATATTTCCCAAAACCGCTCTGGTGCAAAATTTGAGTCACGGCACACAAGCCGGCATGCGGCGTGGTGCCCCACAAAAATGACCCCCCGAGTCAACTCCACCAAGATACTTTGGTTTTGCCCCCAAAACCTTCCCCCATGCCTTAGGGAACCATTTGGAGTTGATTGCCATCAATATTTCCCAAAATTCGCTACTGTGCAAAATAGGGTCTTAGATTTTCATTTTATAGCTGAAAAATAATGGACTTAGTTTTGACTTGTTTTTCCAATTTTTGCGCTAACGCTTTTTTATGATCGATCCAGGAGTTGCTGATTAGAGAAATGCATAAGCTGTGAATTGAAATCAGCCCAATTAAAGTATGAGAAGGACTTGCCAAATCAGCCCAATTGCTAGCCTCACACACGTGGTGAACAGTAGAAAGAAAGGAAAATTACAGCAACACAGTAAATTCACCCAAAGCAAAATCGTACAATTGGCCAATTTGGATGATTTGCGGGGCCCAAATCGAGGCATTAGGGCAACCTCTGCAGCTATAAAAGCACGTGAGCAGTGCAGAAAAAGGGACATACGCACGCATAAAGAATTTCATTTTGCAGAGAATAGAATTTTTAGGCACAGAATTTCAGACAGTAGCTTAGGATGACGTGATACAGAGGGACCACTGTGTTTTCTTTCTTTTTCTTCAATTTTCCTTAGAACACTGCAAGAGAGCGATTGTGTTTGGCACTCGTTGAATTTATACCAATTTGATCTGTGTTTGTTGTTTCAAGAATGATGAATGGGTTATTTCAATCTTCCTTTTTAATTGCGTATCAGTACTAGTAGTTTTTCGATTGCACTGTTCTATTGCTTTAGCATTTCGTTTTTATTGTTTTATTGCTTTTGAAATTTTCTGTTCCTTTACATTTCGACTATGCATCATTTTACGCGTTCATTTGCATTTCGGTACTTTGTTATAGTTCGATTTTCACTGCTTAGCACTTCGATTTTCATTTCCCTTATTGAAGTCCGATTTTCACTGTTCCGTTGCACTTCAATTTTCCTTGCAATTACATTGTCTCTCGATTTTCATTATTTCATTGCACTTTGCGTTTCGCTACATTGCGATTCTCGCTACACTATTATCCCTCGATTTCCTTTATATCAACACATTTCGATTTTCGTTAATTGCTATAAGTCCCGCATTTGCTGATGTTCGATATTCATAGTTTTGATTGTCCACTACATTTTGATTTTCGCTATTTTACATCATTCCTTGTTTTAGTGATTTCGTTTATCATCGAGGGAGCAGTGCATAACTTCGATTGAGCTGCTCCTGACGGTGCTTTCTTTAATCAAACAAAACCCCTTTTTTTTCTTTTATTTTATCTTTTCTCTCTCACATGAACCTTTCGATTCGATTTTTTTTGGCATAATACTTCACTCCTTGGATTGACTCGAGTTGACTCTATACTGCATTAGTATTAGTCATTTCAAAATACTTTAAAAAGCTTGCACGACACAGGCTATGTCACTTTGCTTTTGCCCCAAAACATTCCCCCATGCCTTAGGGAACCATTTTGAGATGATTGCCATCAATATTTTCCAAAACCTCTCCGGTGCAAAATTTGAGTCACGGCACACAAGCCGGCACGCAAGACGGCATGTGCCGTGGTGCACCACTGAGTCAACCCCACCAAGATACTTTGGTTTTGCCCAAAACCCTTCCCTCATACCTTAGGGAACCATTTGGAGTTGATTGCCACCAGTATTTCCCAAAACCGCTCCATGGCAAAATTTGAGTCTTGGCACACAAGCCGGCACACACCGTGGTGCACCACAAAAATGACCCACCGCGTCAACTCCACCAAGATGCTTTGGTTTTGCCCCAAAACCTTCCTTCATGCCTTAGGGAACCATTTGGAGTTGATATCCATCAATATTTCCCAAAATCGCTCCGGTGCAAAATTTAAGTAACTGCACACAAGCCGACATGTGCCGTGGTGCACCATAAAAATGACCCACCGAGTTAACTCCACCATGATGCTCTGGTTTTCCCCCAAAACCTTCCACCATGCCTTAGGGAACCATTTGGAGTCGATTGCCATCAATATTTCTCAAAACGGCTCCGGTACAAAATTTGTGTCACGGCACACAAGCCGGCATGTGCCCTGGTGCACCACAAAAATGACCCACCGAGTCAACTCCAACAAGATGTTCTCGTTTTGCCGCAAAACCTTCCCCCATGCCTTACGAAACCATTTAGAGTTGATTTCCATCAATATTTCCCAAAACGGCTCCGATGCAAAATTTGTGTCACGGCACACAAGCCGGCATATGCCGTGGTGCACCACAAAAATGACCCACCGAGTCAACTCCACGAGGATGCTTTGGTTTTGCCCTAAAACCTTCCTTCATGCCTTGGGGAACCATTTGGAGTTGATTTCCATCAATATTTCCCAAAGTCGCTCCGGAGCAAAAATTGAGTCACGGCACACAAGTCGGCATTGTGTCGTGGTGCACCACAAAAATGACCCACCGAGTCAACTCCACCAAGATGTCTTGGTTTTGTCCCAAAACCTTCCCCCATGCCTTAGGGAAACCATTTTGGAGTTGATTGCCATCAAAATTCTCAAAACCGCTACGGTGCAAAATTTGAGTGAGGGCACAGACGTCGGCATGTGCCGTGGTGCACCACAAAAATGACCCTCCGAGTCAACTCCACCAAGATGCTTTGGTTTTGCTCCAAAACCTTCCCCCATGCCTTAGGGAACCATTTGGAGTTGATTGCCATCAATATTTCCCAAAACCGCTCTGGTGCAAAATTTCAGTCACGACACACAAGCCGGCATGTGCCGTGGTGCACCACAAAAATGACCCACCGAGTCAACTCCACCAAGATGTCTTGGTTTCGTCCCAAAAAATTCTCCCATGCCTTAGGGAACCATTTTTTAGTTGATTACCATCAATATTTCCCAAAACCGCTCCGGTTCAAAATTTTAGTCACCGCACACAAGCTGGCATGTGTCGTGGTGCACCACAAAAATGACCCACGGAGTCAACTCCACCAAGATGCTTTGGTTTTGCCCCAAAATCTTCCCCCATGCCTTAGGGAACCATTTGGAGTTAATATCCATCAATATTTCCCAAAACTGCTCCGGTGCAAAATTTGAGTCACGACACACAAGCCGGCATGTGCCGTGGTGCACCACAAAAATGACTCACCGAGTCAACTCCACCAAGATGCTTTGGTTTTGCCCCAAAACTTTTCACCATGCCTTGTGGAACCATTTGGAGTTGATTGCCATCAATATTTTTCAAAACTGCTTCGGTGCAAAATTTGAGTCACGGCACACAGGCCGGGATGTGCCGTGGTGCACCACAAAAATGACCCACCGAGTGAACTCCGCCAAGATATCTTGGTTTTGTCCGAAAACCTTCCCCCATGCCTTAGGGAACAATTTTGGAGTTGATTGCCGTCAATAATTCCCAAAACCGCTTTGGTGCTGTTGATGATTTTGGATTTGATGATGTTTTAAGAATGTTGCTGGGTCTTTGATTAATGGTTTATGATTATTCAGCATTAGTAGAGATGTTAGATTATCTTTATATAGTTAGCTAATTGGAATATAATAATCTGTTGTTTTTCTTAATCATCAATTAGTCTACTAATCTTGTTGCTTTAGTCGACTATTTTCATTAATGTACCAGGAATATGAGTTTAATGAAAATAGCTAACTGTTTTGCTGCTTCAGTCGACTATTTTGTATCAGGACCCCTTTATGTAGAAAACAGCAGAACGCGTCTTATATCTTTCAACAGAGCATGACCCAAAGTTTCTCTCCTTGCCTATAACTACAACTCTAAAGGACGTTTGTGAGTGCGAAAGAATTCAAGAGAATACATACAGAGTTGCATAAGATCAGAGCAAGAGATTTTTGCAGAATTTGTTTTACAGCTTTTAGCTTTTCAAGAAGGATATTGTTTTCACTTTTCTTTGTATTCTTTAATCTTTGGGTAGAGATTTGTGGGAGGGTTTTAGAACCCTGCTATCTATGATTGGGGTGATCATAGTGACTTAGTGTGAGTCAGTGGTTTAAGATCTGTTCTATAGTGTTTAGAATAGGTTCTTTGAGTTTCTTGTAGTGTTCAAAAAAGATTTTTGTAAAGAATTCATTTCTGATAGTGATTAAGATTTGTGGAGTTACAGATCACCAACTGCATGTAGTTCTTGCATAAAGAACGAACCAGTATAATCCTTGGTGTTATCTTTTCTTATCCTTCATCATCTCTTATATTCTACATGTTGAACTAACCTAGTATTTTGCAATAATCAGTCGACTATTTCTAAGTATACTGCATCAGTAAAATTTCTGATACAATAAAGTTTTCAATAAATCTGTATATCAATTCAAACCCCCCCTTCTTGATATACTTCCGCATCTAACAGGTGCAAAATTTGAGTCAGGGCACACAAGTCGGCATCTGCCCTAGTCCACCACAAAAATGACCCACCGAGTCAACTCCACCAAGATGCTTTGGTTTTGCCCCAAAACCTTCCCCCATGCCTTAGGGAACCATTTGGAGTTGATTGCCATCAATATTTCCCAACACCGATCCGGTGCAAAATTTGGGTCATGGCACCCAAGCCGGCATGTGCCGTGGTGGACCACAAAAATGACCCACCGAGTCAACTCCACCAAGATGTCTTGGTTTCGTCCCAAAACCTTCCCCGATGCCTTAGGGAACCATTTTGGAGTTGATTGCCATCAATATTTCCCAAAACCGCTCCAGTGCAAAATTTGAGTCTCGGCACATAAGCCGGCATGTGCCGTGGTGCACCACAAAAATGACCCACAGAGTCAACTCCACCGAGATGCTTTGGTTTTGCCCCAAAACCCTCCTCCATGCCTTAGGGAAACATTTGGACTTGATTTCCATCAATATTTCTCAAAACCTCTCCGGTGCAAAATTTGAGTCACAGCACACACGCCGACATGTGTCGTGGTGTACCACAAAAATGACCCACCGAGTCAACTCCACCAAGATTCTTTGGTTTTTCCCCAAAACCTTCCCCCATGCCTTAGCGAACCATTTGTAGTGGATTGCCATCAATATTTCCCAAAACCGTTCTGGTGCAAAATTTGAGTCAAGGCACACAAGCCGGCATGTGCCGTGGTGCACCACAAAAATCACCCACCGAGTCAACTCCACCAAGATTCTTTTGTTTTGGCCCAAAACCTTCCCCATGCCTTAGGGAACCATTTGGAGTTGATTGCCCTCAATATTTTCCAAAACTGCTCTGGTGCAAAATTTGAGTCACGGCAGACAAGCCGGCGCATGAGCAGGTGGGTGCCGTGGTGCACCACAAAAATGACCCACAGAGTCAACTCCATCGAGCTGCTTTGGATTTGCCCCAAAACCTTCCCCCATGCCTCAGGGAACCATTTCGAGTTGATCGCCATCCATATTTCCCAAAACCGCTTCGGTGCAAAATTTGAGTCACGGCACACAAGCCGACATGTGCCGTGCTGCACCACAAAAATGACCCATCGAGTCAACTTCAACAAGATGCTTTGTTTTTTCCCCAAAACCTTCCCCCAATTCCTTAGGGAACCATTTGGAGTTGATTGCCATCAATATTTCTCAATACTGCTCCGGTGCAAAATTTGAGGCACGGCACACAAGCTGGCACGTGCCGTGGAGTACCACAAAAACGACCCACCGAGTCAACTCTACCAAGATGCTTTGGTTTTGCCCCAAAACCTTCCCCCATGCCTTAGGGAACTATTTGGAGTTGGTTGCCATCAATATTTCCCAAAACCGCTCCGGTGCAAAATTTGAGTCACGGCACACAAGCCGACATGTGCCATGGCGCACCACAAAAATGACCCACCGAGTCAACTCCACCAAGATGCTTTGGTTTTGCCCCAAAACCTTCCCCCATTCCTTAGGGAACCATTTCGAGTTGATTGCCATCAATATTTTCCAATACTGCTCCGGTGCAAAATTTGAGTCACGACACACAAGGCGGCACACAAGCTGGCATTTGCCGTGGTGCACCACAAAAACGACCCACTGAGTCAACTCTATCAAGATGCTTTTCTTTTTCCCCAAAACCTTCGCCCATGGCTTAGGGAACCATTTGGAGTTGGTTGCCATCAATATTTCCCAAAACCGCTTCGGTGCAAAATTTGAGTCACGACACACAAGCCGGCATGTGCCGTGGTACACCACAAAAATGACCCACTGAGTCAACCCCACCAAGATGCTTTGGTTTTGCCCCAAAACCTTCCCCCATTCCTTAGGGAACCATTTGGAGTTGATTGCCATCAATATTTTCCAATACTGCTCCGGTGCAAAATTTGAGTCACGACACACAAGGCGGCACACAAGCTGGCATTTGCCGTGGTGCACCACAAAAATGACCCACTGAGTCAACTCTACCAAGATGCTTTGGTTTTTCCCCAAAACCTACCCCATGGCTTAGGGAACCATTTGGAGTTGGTTGCCATCAATATTTCCCAAAACCGCTTCGGTGCAAAATTTGAGTCACGACACACAAGCCGGCATGTGCCGTGGTACACCACAAAAATGACCCACGGAGTCAACCCCACCAAGATGCTTTGGTTTTGCCCTAAAACATTCCCCCATGCCTTAGGGAATCATTTAGAGTTGATTGCCATCAATATTTCCCAAAACCTCTCCGGTGCAAAATTTGACTCATGGCACACGAGCCGGAATGTGCCGTCGTGCACCACAAAAATGACCCATCGAGTCAACTCCAACAAGATGGTTTGGTTTTGCCCCAAAACCTTCCCCCATGCCATAAGGAACCATTTTGGAGTTGATTGCCATCAATATTTCCCAAAACCACTCTGGTGCAAAATTTGAGTCTCGCCACAAAAGCTAGCATGTGCCGTGGTGTACCACAAAAATGACCCACCGAGTCAACTCCACCAAGATGCTTTGGTTTTGCCCCAAAACCTTTCCCACGCCTAGGGGAACCATTTTGGAGTTCATTGCCACCAATAATTCCCAAAACCGCTCCGGTGCAAAATTTGAGTCTTGGCACACAAGCTAGCTTCTGCTGTGGTGCACCACAAAAATGACCCACCGAGTCAACTCCACAAAGATGCTTTGGTTTTGCCCCATAACATTCCCCCATGCCTTAGGGAATCATTTTGGAGTTGATTGCTGTCAATATTTCCCAAAACCACTCCGGTGCAAAATTTGAGTCACGGCACACAAGTCGGCATGTGCCGTGGTGCACCACAAAAATGAGACACCGAGTCAACTCCACCACGATGCTTTGGTTTTGCCCCAAAACCTTCCCCCATGCCTTAGTGAACCATTTGGAGTTGATATCCATCAATATTTCCCAAAACCGCTCTGGTGCAAAATTTTTTTCATGGCACACAAGCCGACATGTGCCGTGGTGCACCAGAAAAATTACCCACCGAGTGAACTCCACCAAGATACTTTGGTTTTGCCCCAAAATTATCCCGCATGCCTTAGGGAACCATTTTGGAGATGATTGCCATCAATATTTCCCAAAATCGCTCTGCTGCAAAATTTGAGTCATGGTACACAAACTAGCATGTGCCGTGGTGCAGCACAAAAATAACCCACCAAGTCAAGTCCACCAAGATGTTTTGCTTTTGCCGCAAAACATTCCCCCATGAGTAAGGGAACCATTTGGAGTTTGCCAACATTATTTCCCAAAACCGCTCTGGTGCAAAATTTGACTAACGGCACACAAGCCGTCACACAAGCCGGCCCATGGTTAGCCACAAAAATGACCCACCGAGTCAACTCCGCCAAGATGCTTTGGTTTTGACCCAAAACCTTCTCCCATGCCTTAGGGAACCATTTGGAGTTGGTTGCCATCAATATTTCCCAAAACCGCTCCGGTGCAAAATTTGAGTCACGGCACACACGCCGGCATGTGCTGTGGTGCACCACAAAATGACCCACCGAGTCAACTCCACCAAGATGCTTTGGTTTTGCCCCAAAACCTTCCCCCATACCATAGGGAATCATTTTGGAGTTGATAACCATCAATATTTCCCGAAACCGCTCCGGTGCTAAATTTGAGTCCGGACACACAAGCTGGTATATGCTGTGATACACCCCAAAAATGACCCACCAAGTCAACTCTGCCAAGTTGCTTTCGTTTTGCCCCAAAACCTTTCCCCATGCCTTAGGAAACCATTTGTAGTTGATTGCTATCAATATTTTCCAAAATCGCTCCGGTGCAAAATTTGAGTCACGGCACACAAACAGACACACAAACCGGCATGTGTGGTGGTGCAATACAAAAATGACCCACGGAGTCAACTCCACCAAGATGCTTTGGTTTTGCCCCAAAACCTTCCCCACGCCTTAGGGAACCATTTTGGAGTTCATTGTCACCAATAATTCCCAAAACCGCTCCGGAGCAAAATTTGAGTCTTGGCTCACAAGCCAGCTTCTGCTGTGGTGCACCACAAAAATGACCCACCGAGTCAACTCCACAAAGATGCTTTGGTTTTGCCCCAAAATATTCCCCCATGCCTTAGGGAACCATTTTGGAGTTGATTGCCGTCAATATTTCAAAAAACCACTCCGGTGCAAAATTTGAGTCACGGCACACAAGCCGGCATGTGCCGTCGTGCACCATAAGAATGACCCACCGAGTCAACTCCACCACGATGCTTTGGTTTTGCCCCAAAACCTTCCCCCATGCCTTAGTGAACCATTTGGATTTGATATCCATCAATATTTCTCAAAACCGCTCTGGTGCAAAATTTGAGCCACAGCACACAAGCCAGAATGTGCCGTGGTGCACCTGAAAAATTACCCACCGAGTGAACTCCACCAAGATACTTTGGTTTTGCCCCAAAATCATCCCGCATTCCTTAGGGAAAAATTTTGGAGATGATTGCCATCAATATTTCCCAAAACCGCTCTGCTGCAAAATTTGAGTCATGGCACACAAACCGACATGTGCCGTGGTGCACCACAAAAATAACCCACCGAGTCAAGTCCACCAAGATGTTTTGCTTTTGCACCAAAACATTCCCCCATAGGTAAGGGAACCATTTGGAGTTTGCCAACATTATTTCCCAAAACCGCTCTGGTGCAAAATTTGACTAACGGCACACAAGCCGTCACACAAGCCGGCCCGTGGTTAGCCACAAAAATGACCCACCGAGTCAACTCCGCCAAGATGCTTTGGTTTTGACCCAAAACCGTCCCCTATGCCTTAGGGAACCATTTGGAGTTGGTTGCCATCAATATTTCCCAAAACCGCTCCGGTGCAAAATTTGAGTCACGGCACACACACCGACATGTGCTGTGGTGCACCACAAAAGTGACCCACCGAGTCAACTCCACCAAGATGCTTTGGTTTTTTCCCAAAACCTTCCCCCATACCATAGGGAATCATTTTGGAGTTGATGGCCATCAATATTTCTCGAAACCACTCCGGTGCTAAAATTGAGTTCGGACACACAAGCTGTCATGTGCTGTGATGCACCACAAAAATGACCCACCAAGTCAACTCTGCCAAGTTGCTTTCGTTTTGCCCCAAAACCTTCCCTCACGCCTTAGGGAACCATTTGTTGTTGATTGCTATCAATATTTTCCAAAATTGCTCTGGCGTAAAATTTGAGTCACGGCACACAAGCCGACACACAAACCGGCATGTGTCGTGGTGCAATACAAAAATGACCCACCGAGTGAACTCCACCAAGATGCTTTGGTTTTGCCCCAAAACCTTCCCCCATGCCTTAGGGAACCATTTTGGAGTTGAATGCCATAAATATTTCCCTAAACCGCTCCGGTGCAAAATTTAAGTCATGGCACACAACGGCGCACACAAGACTTCATGTGCCGTGGTGCACCAGAAAAACGAGCCACTGAGTCAACTCCACCAACATGTCTTGGTTTTGTCCCAAAACCTTTGCCCAAGCCTTAGGGAACCATTTGGAGTTGATTGCCATCAATATTTCTCAAAACCGCTCCGGTGCAAAATTTCAGTCACGACACACAAGCCGGCATGTGCCGTGGTGCACCACAGAAATCACCCACCGAGTCAACTCGACTAAGATGCTTTGGTTTTGCGCCAAAACCTTCCCCCATGCCTTAGGGAACCATTTGGAGTTAATTGCCATCAATATTTTCCAAAACCGCTGTGGTGCAAAATTTGAGTCACGGTACACAAGCCGGCATTTGCCGTGGTGCACCACAAAAATGACCCACCGAGTCAACTCTGCCAAGTTGCTTTCGTTTTGCCCCAAAACCTTCCCCCATGCCTTAGGGAACCATTTGGAGTTGATTTCCATAAATATTTCACAAAACCGCTCTGCTTCAAAATTTGAGTCACGACACAAGTCAGCATGTGCTGTGATGCACCACAAAAATGACCCACCGAGTCAACTCCACCAAGATTCTTTGGTTTTTTCCCTAAAACCTTCCCCCATGCCTTAGGGAACCATTTGCAGTTGATTGCCATCAATATTTCCGAAAACTGCTCCGGTCCAAAATTTGAGTCACGGCACACAAGCCGGTATGTGCCGTGGTGCACCACAAAAATGACCCACCGAGTCAACTCCACCAACATGCTTTGGTTTTGCCCCGAAACCTTCGCCCATGCCTTAGGGAACCATTTGGAGTTGATTGCCATCAGTATTTCCTAAATCCGCTTCGGTGCAAAATTTGAGTCTTGGCACACGAGCCGGCACAAAAGTCGGCACACAAGCCGGCATGTGCCGTGGTGCACCAGAAAAATGAGCCACCGAGTCAACACCACCAAGATGTCTTGGTTTTTTCCCAAAACCTTCCCCCATGCCTTAGGGAACCATTTGGAGTTGGTTGCCATCAATATTTTCCAAAACCGCTCCGGTGCAAAATTTGAGTCACGGCACACAAGCCGGCACACAAGACGGCATGTGCCGTGGTGCACCAGAAAAATGAGCCACTGAGTCAACTCCACCAAGATGTCTTGGTTTAGTCCCAAAACCTTCCCCCATGCCTTAAGGAACCATTTGGAGTTGATTGCCATCAATATTTCCCAAAACTTCTCTGGTGCAGAATTTGAGTCACTGCACACAAGCCTGCATGTGCCGTGGTGCACCACAAAAATAACCCACCGAGTTAACTCCAGCAAGATGCTTTGGTTTTGCCCCAAAACCTTCCCCCACGCCTTAGTGAACCATTTGGAGTTGATTGCCATCAATATTTCCCAAAACCGCTCCGGTGCAAAATTTGAGTCACGACACACAAGCCGGCATGTGCCGTGGTGCACCATAGAAATGACCCACCGAGTTAACTCCACCAAGATGCTTTGGTTTTGCCCCAAAACCTTCCCCCATGCCTCAGGGAACCATTTAGAGTTGATTCCCATCAATATTTCCCAAAACCTCTCCGGCGCAAAATTTGAGTCACTGCACACAAGCCGACATGTGCCGTGGTGCACTACAAAAATGACCCACCGAGTCAACTCCAACAAAATGCTTTGGTTTTGCCCCAAAACCTTCCCCCATGCCGTAGGGAACCATTTGGATTTGGTTGCCATCAATATTTCCCAAAACCGATTAGGTGCAAAATTTAAGTTACGGTACACAAGCCGGCATGTGCGGTGGTGCATCACAAAAATGACTGTTAGATGCGGAATTATATCAAGAAGGGGGGGTTGAATTGACATAAGGCTTTATTGAAAAGTTTTTCGTATCATAAAATTTACTGGTGCAGTTTACTGAGAATTAGTCGACTGATTATTGCAAAATAGTAGGTTAGTTCTTAATGCAGATTATAACAGATGATGAAGGATAAGAAAAGATAACACCAAGAATTATACTGGTTCGTTCTTTGTGCAAGAACTACATCCAATTGGTGATCTGCAACTCCACAGATCCTAATCACTATAAAAAATGTATTCTTTACAACAAATCTTTCTTGAACACTACAAGAAATTCAAAGAACCTATTCTAAACACTATAAAATAGCTCTAAACCCACTGACTCACACTGAGTCACTGTGATCACCCCAATCACAGACAACAGGGTTCTAAAACCCTCTTACGAATCTCTACCCTGAGATAAAAGAATACAAGATATAGTGAAAGAAAGAAAATCTTCTTGAAAAGCAAATACAGTAAACGAAATTCTGCAGATTCTTTTTCTTCTGAATGTATGCAGCTCTTGAGTCTTTTCTCTTGAATTCTTTCGCACTTGCAAACGTCCTTTAGAGTTGTATTTATAGGCAAAAGGAATTGCTTTGGGTCAACCTCTTTTGAGAGCAATAAATGCGCGTTCTGCACTTTTCTGCATAAGGAGGGTCTGGAACAAAATAGTCGACTGAAGCAGCAAACCAGTTAGCTATTTTCATTAAACCTGTATTTCTGGTACATTAATGAAAATAGTCGACTAGACCAATAGAATTAGCAAACTAATTGATGAATAATAATAACAACAGATTATCATATTTCAATTAGCTAATCATATACAGATAATCTAACATCTCTAGAAATGCTAAATCAATTAAGAACCATTAATCACAAACCCAACACATTCTAAACATATCATCAAAGCTTTTTAAACATCATCAAATCTCAAATCATCAACAAACTCCCCCTATTTGATGATGTCAACCTGCAAACCTGTAAGAACACAAAGAGAAGAGATGGTAGATGATCTCCCCCTTTGACATTAGCAAATAGCAGATATAGCAAATATAGCAGATAAATTTGAATGTTTGTAAAGTGCAGATTAAGCAGAATATAAGTGTGTGAAAATATTACAGTCCCAAATTGTTTTTACTGCAGAAATATAAGGCTGAAAATATCGAAATCAAAAGCATAAGAACTCATGCATCATCGTCTTCATCCTTATCTTCCTCATCATCATCATCACCGTCAGCATTGTCTTCTTCCATTGCAGTAGTGTTTTGAGTATTGGAGCCATCAGGACTATCCACAGTAACTTGTAGTTTTCAGCAAGTTGATGTTGGATTAGGTCAATCTCATAGTCTACGTTAGTAAACCTGGCCACCATTGTTTCATGTGTGTCGTGCTGCATGGAAGTTAGTTCATTAAGTCTAGAGATAAGCATACGGTCAAATTCAGACGTGGGTACTCCCTGATATGTTGGCGGTGCTGAATAAGGAATCATTTGATAGGCTGTGTAGTCTTGCTGATTTCCAGATGAAGTGCCAGCATCAAAGGTTGCTCTTGGTGCAGATGAGGAGGTTCTAGCTTCATAGGTCCAGTCACCATTGATTTTTGTCAAGCCCATCTTACGAAGATAATAATTGTCAAACAAATGTTTATGATTGATAATGCGGGTTGTTTCTCCTTCAGTGGGGAAACTTAAATAATCCAGAAACTTCGAGATCAGAATTGCATATGGAAGCTTGTGATCACTGAGTCTCTTAGCCTTAAACATGTGACCCTTGATCACATAAATCCAATTGACCTTTATACGATTCTTTAAGCAGTGAATCAAAGCAAGATCTTCCTCCATCAATTGTGCATGATTGCTCCCCCTGGGGATGAACTGCTAAGCTAGAAAGAAAGATAAAAGCCTTTCATCACGTTTCATCCTCCCAACATTGTATTTGAGGATGACAGCTTCATCACAATTGCACAGGCAAGCCTTGTATACAACCTCCTTGTTAAAATATGGTACAGCTCCAGTGTTACCTTTACTGATTTTTATTCCTTCATTTTTCAAACCAGCAACCCTTCTCCACAAAGTGTTGTCAATTCTGACTTCTCTGCCTCTTATTTGAGAAACCAGAACATTGTTCTCCACTTTCATGTTAGCATAAAACAATTTAACAAGGTCTATATAGAATTTACCTTCTAACTCGACAAATTGTTGTAGACCCTGTGCTTGAAGGGAATTCCTCACGAAGTTCAAATTCTCATTGTCCAGCAAGCTGAATTTCAATATTTTAGGGGTAAGAATCAGTTTCCTCTACATTCTGAGTTACACTGCTTCAACTATCTCATTATGTTCTTCATCTTCTGACTCTGTTTCTTCATTTGATTCATCTTCTGCAGGGGCCATTCTTTGAGGAAGCTTAACTAGAACCTTGTACCTCTTAGGAAACCTTCTTTCTGTTGGTCCTGCATTTGACTCTGGAATTTGAATTGGTTCTGCTGGTGTCCCGGAAGATGAACCTCTGTTTCTGCTTGACCTGGCTGGTTGTGGTGTAGCAGCCTGTGTTGATGCCCTGTTTCGTGATGATCTCCTCAGTCTTTGAAATGAAGTAGCTATGGGAGCATCAGAATCATCACTCTCAACTAAGAAGTATTCATTGTTTGACATTTTGGCTGTTCAAAGAAGAGTGAATGTAGCAGTTCTGAAGTTTGAAAATGCAACAAATAGAGAAGAACAGTTGCAGTATGTGATATGCACAGATATTAGAACTATATAGAGAGATAAGTATGCATGGTCAAACGAATACTGATGAGCAAATATTTTGAACAGATCTTTACTCCATCACAGATATTCAGTTTCAGAGAATGCAGAGAATATGTTGAGAAATGGAAACTCAGTTCTGCAAACCCAATAAAGTGAATTCACATGCACCTAAAACTGTTCATGCTTTGAATGATGGTGCACCCAATGGACGTAATGGTCAGATATGTTAAATAAAGACGGCAGTGTAAAAACCAAGAGGGGGGGGGGTGAATTGGATTTTTAATAAATTTTCTCTTATATATTCAATGAGAACTGGTAGAGGAAGGTTCCATGTGAGCGGCACTTGCACATGGGTTAGTGATCCTAAGGGACGGGAAGCCGTCGATGGCGCTCTAGCAGTACTCAGAGGAATCGGGTTAAAATTCTGAGGCAGGACGTGGCGGGTGACGGCAGCAATTAAAGTCGGAAGACGTCGGCTGAGGAGCCAGGAAGAGTTATCTTTTACTGTTTAGCAGCGCTGCCCACCACTGGAAGCGGCTCCGCCGGAGGGGTGAGGTCCGGCGGCGGAAGAGCACCGCCGTCGCGTGGTGTCCGGTGCGCCCGCGGCGGCCCTTGAAAATCCAGGAGGGGCCAGGAGTGCCTCCACGCCCGGTCGTTGCTCATAGCCGCCTCCAGTGTCTCAAGGTGAGCGAGCCTTGCGTGTTCTGACGGAACGAATGCTAGGCAAGGAAGTCGGCAGGAAATGGATCCAGTAACCTCGCGGAAAGGACTGGCTCTGAGGGCTGGGCACGGGGGTCCCGATCCCAGGCACCGTCGGCTGTCGGTGGGCTGCTGTTCGAGAAGCTGCTATCGTGGCGGGCGGAGTAAGTCGTCGTCGTGCCGGTCGGAGGGGCCCGGATGAGGCAGGCGCCTTACGGGCCCTCTTCCCGGGCGTCGAGCGGTCGATCTCGAGGCCCGAATGATGCGGACAGGGAATCCGACTTGTTTAATTAAAACAAAGCATTGCGATGAGGTCCTACGCTGGATGTTGGCGCCATGATGTGATTTCTGCCGATTCTTTCACGATATGCAAAGTGAAGAAATTCAACCAGCTGGCAGTCAGTAGGAGTAACTATGACTCTCTTAGGTAGCCAAATGCTGTCATCCTAATTGAAACTGCTGAATGGATAACGAGATTCCCACTTGTCCATCTCTTATCATTGAAACCACGATGAGAGGCAGTGACAGATGTGGCGAGGAAAGAAGACCCTGTTGTTTGACTCTAGTGAGCTTTGTGAAATAAACTTGGGAGGGTGGATAAGTGGGCGGCTGCCCGAAACAGCAGTGAAATACCACCTGCGTTATTTTGCCCTTCCGACAGATGCGGAGGCGGGCGCCCCTCTTTTTGGACCCAAAGGTTGGCTTGACCCGGTCGATGTCGGCGGAGAAGACATTTATCGGAGTGGGGAGTTTGGGTGAGCGGCACATCTGTTAAAAAGACCGCCTTGGTGTCCTAAGATAGCTCAGCGAGCAATCGTGGAACAAAAGTGCTTCGTTTGATTCCTGATTTCCTAAAGTCTCTGGTCTGACGTGAAAGCGTATTTCTGTTGATCCCTTTGAAATCACCGGGCTGAAGCTGAGGTGTGAAAAGACTACCGCAGGGATAGCGGCTTGTAGCGTAAGCGTTCATAAGCGGCGTTGCTTTTGATCCTTCGATGTCGGCTCTTCCACTATCATTGGCGAAGCGAGAATTCACCAGGTGTTGGATTGTTCCTGCCCACCAGCTGGGAGGCGTGAAGCTGGGTTTTAGGCCCAGTCGTGAGGCAGTTAGTTTTACCACTACTTGATAGCCGATTAATCGCAATAGTAATTCAACCTAGTCGCGAGCGCGTTGATTCGCACAATTGGTCATCGCTTGGTTGAGCTGGTCGTGTGGCTTAATCGTTGGATGCATATTTGACGCCTCAGCGGTGAATGAATTCGAAGCAACGCGTGTGTGCACATCGTTCGTTTTAGGCCAGCGATAGGGGTTTTGGCCCCCAGGCACGTGCCGTTGAGTGGCGAACCTCGTGAGGTGGGCTAAGCCTTAACGAGACGCCTTGAAGCGCAATTCCCATCGGCGGCTGGTAGAGATCCTTTGCGGGCGACTTAAATACGCGACGGGGTATTGTAAGTGGCGGAGTGGCGCTAGCGCCCGCGATCAACTGATGGTCAGCCCTTGTAAGCTTTGATTAACGTCCCTCCCCAATGAATTCTCATCCAACTCCATATCCTTTCCCCCAATTTGTTACGCCCCAAGTTCAAATTTATATAGTTTATTAAAATGAGGCTGCCACGATTTGGTGTCATACCCACACTTGCACCAACCATTTTTGGTGCATCATGATGATAGCTTGTGTGCCGTGACTCAAATTTTGCACCGGAGGCGATTTTGGGAAACATTGATGGCAATCAACTCCAAATGGTTCCCTAAGGCATGGGGAAGGTTTTGGGGCAAAAACCAAACCATGTTAGTGGAGTTGACTCGGTGGATTAGTTTTGTGGTGCACCACGGCACATGCCGAAGCTTGTGTGCAGTGGCGAAATTTTGCACGGTGCGGTTTGGGAAACATTGATGCAAATCAACTCCAAATGGTTCCCTAAGGCATGG
>CM059257.1:6706188-6815960 GCA_030347555.1 Lablab purpureus | reverse complement strand
CTCCCTAAGAGTCCTCTCACGAGGTGGAGGTTGAGCCATAATGTTCTCAGTGTGAAAGTCAGCAGGATTAGAATCAGAATCAAAATGCACAGAATTAAAGTTTTCAGACACAGAGGGAGAATGCTCATAACTACTTAAACTAATGGTATCTAATGATATAGAATCTAAAGACAAATTTCTAGAGTGCCTAACTAATGTATGAAAGGTCCTATCTATTTCAGGATCAAAGGGTTGTAACCGTCCTGGATTGGCTCTAGTCATGCACTATCATGCAATTCACACATAAGCATACATAGAGGTAAAACTGGAACTATATGCAAACGAAGTCCAAATGAGCTAAAATTTTGTGAGTAACACCCTAAAATCATGAAAAGACAGTACACCAAATTTAAAAGCAAAATTCAAAGGATAGCTATATGAACCACTACCAGAAAATATGAAAAATAAGAGTAATAAAACTTCAAAAATAAAAATAAAATAGAAAACGGCCTTGTTTTGGAGATTTATGTATCGCAATCTGCTTTGCGATTGCCATCACGTAGATCTCATTTTTCTACACCAAATGCATATATAATATGTCCAATTCTGATAACCGAGGCAAAAGTTATGACTGTTTGAAGTTTTCTGAAAAATAATATTCGGTTATCAAAATCTGGGCCACTATATGTGCTTCTGGGATTTTTCAAATAAAATATGGATCAAAAGAAATGTGCACACAAAAATTCAAACAAAAATAACAAGTCTAGCTATTAGAACAAAAATTGGGAAAATCGGGTTACTGTTCCGGCACTATTCTGCAGCTACAGCTCCTCAATTCGAAATTCCCTTGTTTCTTTTGCTACACCTGCAATGCAACACGTAACAACACCACAAAAAAAAAAACTGCAAAACAATTAGATAACCAAACACGTTGCTGCAAAACAAAACAAAACAAAAAATACGAATTCAACACAACACTGAAACACGCAGCAACACAAAACACAACCTTTGGACAGAAACGTTGATCCCCGGCAACGACACCAAATTTGATCGATGCCGTACTCAGTCAAATAAAAAACAATTAAATGTAGTACTAGAAGAACTGACTCCTAGGTCGTCTCTCAAGGACCAATTTTCACTGTCAAAAGATTGAATCATGCAATGGGGGGGTTTGGACAGATAACAGTTAATTAAAATATAGCAGACAAATAACAAATTGATTTCAATAATTAAAATAGGCAAGACTCTTGAACACAATGCATCTGTGACATCCTTGGATCTCAACAGATTATTAGTCCGTTTAATCCTTGTTCGGTCTAGATTAACCAACTAAGTGAAAGTTAACCCAAGACTTCCCTACACGAATTAAGCAAACGTGAACCTTGTAAGGTCTCCCTCCGCAGGATTAAGCATCCTCCAGAACAGAGACTTCACATTGGAGAATCAAACGTACGAAACCATAAAACGCACAAAACCTCCATCAGTGAGTGCAACATGCCCAAGAGCCCCACCCTGGGATTTTAGCCTTCCATTAATTCAGAAAATAGAAAATGCATTGCAGAAAACGTAAAATGAAATAGAAAACGGAAAATGAAATTGAAAGCGGAAAATGAAATTGAAAGCGGAAAATGAAATTGAAAGCGGAAAAGGAAATAGAAAACGAAAATTGTAGAATAGAAATGTAAATGAATTGAAGAACAAAACTGGAATTGAAGAACAAAACTGGAATTTTTAAACAGTAAACGAAATGTGAACTGAAAACTAAAACAAAACTCTACTGTCTCTCTAGCCAAAAACGTAAACCCTAAAAATTTCTACTACTGCCATGTACGTGTTAGTGCACGCGTCTATCTTGCTGCCTCCCTCAGCTGCCTGCCTCCTACTTGTAGCTAGCATTGCATGGGCACGAAAACCTAGACCCATTGGGCCAAATCCAAAGAAACAAATTTGGTCCAAGTTGTGACGTGGCGGCTCCTCTTGAAGTCCATGAATTAATTCCAAGCCCAAAAATAATTTTAAACGCGCCTACGAAAATAAAAATTGGAATAATTAAACTTAGAAAATTCAAATTAATTAAAATATGAATTTCTGGTCCAAATATAGCCCTAATAGAAATTAGTACAAAATATAAACAATTAAGCACAAATTAGAGATGAAAACAAGTACGTAAAGGTAAGGAAAATAAGTGGAAAATAATGACTCACGGTTAACTCAACCGCCATAATAAGTGAACTTATTATGCCTCTGCGATCAAACCGTCATAGAATGTGCAGTAATCAATATAAAAATGATTTTTCAGCAATACTTCTTATGACGATATCTAATGAGAACCGCTATAGAAAGCTTTCACTTACTATGACAAGCTGTGATAAGAACTCGTCATAGAAAGTTCACTTACTATGACAGCTGCGATGAGAACCATCATAGAAAGTTTTCGACTTACTATGACAGCTTTTGTAATAACCGCCATAGTATCTTTGACTTACTATGACATGTGACGCTACATAATCGGCCATAATAAGTTAGTGTTTTTTTTTTAAAATTTAGTTGGTTTATTGGTTGTTCTCAATTCAAAATTGTTTCATCAACCTGCATATAACAATCTACAATTTCCAAACAAACTAGTTCATTGATAATTAGATGATATTATCCTATATACAAGACAGACAAAAGACTAAATGTAATATTTGGTTGTATATTTAAATAAACTAAAATTTCTACAACTTATTAAAAATACTTGTGGAAAATGAAGCCTATTGGCATTCTAATGTCTTCCACATCTTTGTCCCACGCAATGGAGATGAATCATTGAATAGCTACAAAAGAAATTTACTAATTAATGAAAAAGTTAACTTTACACTTTAAATAGTTAAGGCGGTGTTTGACTTATTTTTGTATTACCTCTCTCCATGAGTCGCTGATATTTGCATATATGATTGTGTGCATGTGCTTTCATCACATAGTATCCACACTCATAGTTCCCAATTGATGTGGACACTACAAATCACAACACAAATAATTAAAAATATATTTTATATTATAATCAAATAATAGTGAGATAAATAAGTTACGTTAGGGTGTGAGTAATTGTATCTTCTTTCTAGCTACAGAGTGGAAGCCCTTGCAACCTCGAATGAGCTTCCTATAGCCCTATAAAATGTGTAGACATTCATTAAATCATATTCAATCATTAACATAGGAAATACAATAGGGAAAAAAGCTTATGCGTCTAGTATATGTTTGATGGCCAAAGATGTTAGCTTTCTTGTGCAATGAACACAAGAGAACCACGAGAAACCAGTGAGGAATAATCACTAGCAATTGCCAATGACCCTTACAAATTGTAATAATATAATATTAATAACAATTATATTCTAAATAATTAACTATAATTTAAAATTGTATACTTACTGATGTAAGTAAGGTGCTAAATACACCTCCCTGCATTTTGAAATGTCTCTATTAAGCATGTTTGCACCTCACTCTGCTTTATTTCCTATGCTTTGAATGGCAACATGGTCAAGAAATCCATAAATATAAGCATTCTTTCTTCTCAATGCAGAGGTTATGTAAATACCTTGAACATTGAAAAATAATGTTAGAATAAAGTATTAAATATATTAAACTATTTTTAAGGTTAACGAAAGTATACTTACAACAACCAAAGTTGTAGAATGGATATACATAGGAGATCGCACTCAGTAACAATTTCATAAACATCCTTCCGAGATATAAAAAAGTGGATGTCATTGAGCCCCGCCTACTGGCTTCAGGAGGCATATCTAATTGTGCAATTTTCTTCCCCATTGTCACTACCACTGCATCGAGTCGTTGGAAGACATCAAGTTTCTTTAATTTTTTTTCACTTTCAGAACAAGACATCAACAACTTTTGATTTTTTTTTTTGTTTTTGTATTTTTGTTGTGTTTGGTCTATTATGGAATAAGAAACTGTCAATTGTATAGACTCACAGGACGCACGGTGGTCTTTTGCAAACAAACAAACTCGCATATTCCCTTCCTCCCAACCTTCCTACAACTTCAACTACAACCTAACATCATTTGTCCATTTAAAATTGATATCTCCTCTATTATGATTGTTGGAATCCATCTTTTAAATTTATAAATACAGAAATACTAAAATTTATGCAATGTAAAAACAATCAAATGGGCTCCTATAGGTAAAAAATATCAATGTAATATAACTTAAAGCAATACATACATCGCTTGTCCCGTTCCCATCCCTTCTCAACAAAGACGCTTCGTCCTCGTTCCCAATTCAACTACTCCTTCCCGTCTCCCAATCTCCAAATTCCTGCACTTCATAACAATCATTGGGCCTCAAATTAAAATCTAGCCTCTATATATACTTTTCTCAAGAATCTCTAGAAATGGGAAAAAGGAGCACTGCGGAAATTCTTTCATATAGCTTCTCAAATGTTTTGCTATTTCACTAAGCCTCTTACATGAAGATCTAATCTCATCAATCTTTATGCAACTAACAAGTCACTCATGCTCGATTATGCAATCACAATATTCGCGCACATATCAATCAATCAAAATTAAAATGAGATAAAGTAGTCGGCTTTATCTTCATATGACTCGAAGAATTGAAAGAACAAAAAATTGTTTGAACTCACCGTGAGATTCTCGCACTCACGAAGAATAAATCACCGTGATCAGGTTCCAAGCACAAATCACGACCACGAAGAACCCACCGTAAAAAAGAATCACGCCACCTAAATCAAAACGACTCAACAAGTAGGGGTTTAAAACATGAATATTGTGGGTTTGACAACAGAGTTCTTGGTTGGAGAGAAAAGAAATGTGAATGTGACTCCCAGAGTTGGAAAATAGAATTTAAAGTAAAAGATTTACTTATGTCGTGTAAAATTAAACTCCACATAGTAAGTCACTTTCACTGTGACGGTTCTAGACTGACCGACATAGTAAATATTATTTACTGCGTCCAGCTTATATTAGGAACCGACGATAATAAATTGGAAATATATTACAAAATTCAAGAGGTGTATTTAGCACCTTACTTACATCAGTAAGTATACAATTTTAAATTACAATTAATTATTTAGAATATAATTGTTATTAATATTATATTATTACAATTTGTAGGGGTCATTGGCAATTGCTAGTGATTATTCCTCACCGTTTTCTCGTGGTTCTCTTGTGTTCATTGCACAAGAAAACTAACATTTTAGTCATCAAACATATACTAGACGTGTAAGTGTTTTATTCTATTGTATTTCCTATGTTAATGATTAATATGATTTAATGAATGTCTACATTTTATAGGACTATGGAAGCTCATAAGCTCATTCGAGGTTGTGAGGGCTTCCACCTGTAGCTAGAAAGAAGATACAATTACTTGCACCTAATGTAACTTATTTATCTCACTATTATTTATTTATAATATAAAATATATTTTAATTATTTGTTTGTGATTGTTAGTGTCCACATCAATTGGGGAACTATGAGTGTGGATACTATGTGATGAAGCACATGCACACTGATCGATGCCGTACTCGTTCAAATAAAAAAAAACAATTAAATGTAGTACTAGAAGTGACTCCTAGGTCGTCTCTCAAGGACCAATTTTCACTGTCAAAAGATTGAACATGCAATGTGCAATGGGAGGGGTTTTTGGACAGAAAACAGTGGTTAATTAAAAACAGCGGACAAATAACAAATTAATTGCAGTAATTAAAATAGGCAAGACACTTGAACACAATGCATCTCTGACATCCTTGGCTTACAACAGATTATCAGTCTGTTTAATCCTTGTTCGGTCTAGATTAACCAACTAAGCGAAAGTTAACCCAAGACTTCCCTACACGAATTAAGCAAACGTGAACCTTGTAAGGTCTACTTCCAAGGGATTAAGCATCCTCCAGAATAGAGGCTTCACAAAGGAGAATCAAATGTACGAAACCATAAAACGCACAGAACCTCCATCAGTGAGTGCAGCATGCCCAAGAGGCTCACCCTGGGATTTTAGCCTTCCATTAACTCAGAAAACAGAAAACGCATTGCAGAAAACAGAAAATGCATATTGAAAATGTAAACTGATATTGAAAACGTAAACTGATATTGAAACGTAAACTGATATTGAAAACGTAATAGAAAATGGAAAATGCAAATGAAAATGCAGTGGAAAACGTAAAACGAAAACGAAAACGAAAGCAGAAAACGAAAGTAGAAAACGAAAGCAGAAAATGAAAACGAAAATGCAGCGGAATTGTGAAAACGAACAGAATAGAAAATTGTAGAAACGCAAATAGATTGAAGAACAAACTGGAATTTTTGAAACAGTAAACGAAATGTGAACTGAAAACCAAAAACAAAACTCTACTCTACTGTGTATCTCTCTAGCCGAAAACGTAAAAGATCCCTAAAAATTTCTACTACTGCTGCCGCCGTGTTGCCTCCGCTCTCCCTCAGCTGCCCTACTTGTAGCTGCATTGCATGGGCACGAAAACCTAGACCCATTGGGCCCAAAAACCAAAGAAACAAATCTGGTCCAAGTTGTGACGTGGCAACTCCTCTTGAAGTCCATGAATTAATTCCAAGCCCAAAATAATTTTAAACTGCCCTGAAAATAAAAATTGGAATAATTAAACTTAGAAAATTCAAATTAATTAAAATATGAATTTCTGGTCCAATTATAGCCCTAATAGAAATTAGTACAAAATATAAACAATTAAGCACAAATCAGAGATGAAAACAAGTACAGAAAGTAAGAAAATAAGGGAAAATAATGACTCATCACACACAATCATATCTGCAAATATCACTAACTCATGGAGAGAGGTAATACAAAGTAAAGTCAAACACCCTTAACTATTTAAGTGTAAAGTTAACTTTTTCATTGATTAAGTAAATTTCTTTTGTAGCTATTCAACGATTCATCTCCATTGCAGGACAAAGATATGGAAGACATTAGAATGTAATGGGCTTCATTTTTTTTAAGTGTTTTTAATAAGTTGTAGAATTTTTAGTTTATTTAAATATTACATTTTAGTCTTTTTTTGTACAATGTTTATAGGATAATATCATCTAATTATCAACGAACTAGTTTGTTTGGAAATTGTAGATTGTTATATGCAGGTTGATCAAACAATTTTGAATTGAGAACAACCAGTAAAACCAACTGAATTTAAAAAAAAAAAACACTAACTTACTATAATGGTTATTGCGTCAACTGTCATAGTAAGTCAAAGATACTATGACAGTTATAATAATAGCTGTCATAAAATTTGACATCTAAAAAATTATTTTTGCACTTGGTCAAGATACTATGACAGTTATTACAAAAATTGTCATAGTAAGTGAAACTTTCTATGACGGTTCTCATTAGAACTGTCATAGTAACTCAAACTTTCTATAACGGTTCTCATTAGACCTTTAATAAGAAGTATTACAGAAAAATTATTTTTTATATTGATTTTGCACATTCTATGACGGTTTGATCGCAACCGACATAATAAGTTCACTTATTATGACGGGTAGTTAACCGACATAGAAAGTTAAACTTTTTATGTCTCCTGTATCTATGTCGCTATTTGAACCGTCATAAAAAGTCCCGTAGAACTGACATAAAAAATCCAAACTGCAGTAGTGAAGGTACCCTCATTTGATCCCTCTTCTCCATGTTCAACCCATACAATGTAGCTAGGTTTAAAGCCATATTGTAGCAAGTGAGCCCTAACATTTGATGGTCTAAGAATTTTCTCAGACTTACACTTCATGCAAGGACACTTTATCCCCCCATCTAAAGTAGAACAAGGTTGGTCCATTGCCTTTGAAACAAATTCGTTCACTCCATTGATAAACTCTTGTCTAAGTCTCCTTGAAGGATCAAGCATATTATACATCGAACTACGCTCCATAACTCTGCATGTTCATTATTACATTATCAAACTGGTTTTGAACATATTTTCATAGTTCAATGCCATTTGTACACTTTAATATATTGAAATGATATTTAAAACTATTTTATGAATAATAGTTTTTATTATAATAGAAACTACATTTTTATAATTATTGATCTTATAATATTATTAAATTAGTTTTGATGTGACTAAATTAGTTTTTAAATTTAAATTTTTATTTATTTCTAACATTAATTATTAAAATTTTATTACTTGTTACATTGGTTTTTAATTCAATTAATAACTAATTATTTTATACATCACAAGTATGATTAATAGAAAAAAAATTATTATCTAATTTAACATTTTTAGTCATATTCTTAATTTACAGATATTAAATTCCACCTAATACGAAGTATCTTAAACTCGTATTTCTTACATTTTATTTTTCTAATTCTTATTTTGTGATATAATTATTACAATCTTTATCTGTATTTAACTATATTGCTTGTTACAATTTGAAATATTTGTACTTGATCCATATATTTATAATTAATTTAAATATAACAAATAAGAATTATATATGTATATATATATATTTAATACAAATATTAAAAACAATATACATAAATTTAAATATAAATATTCAATTTAATTAAAAATACAGTAATCATATATTTTAATATATATTTATATTTTATTTAAAATAAACTAAAATATGTTTAAATATATATGTATATTTAATATAACAATAAAAAACAGTATATCAATATTTCTATATATATATATATAATTTAAATATATTATATAATATAAATCTAAAAATTAAAAATTAAAATAACAATATTATTTTCTTATGACTTAAAACATATCAAATATATTAAAGGTTTTAACAACAATGTTTAAATATATTAAAAAAATTTAATATATTAACACTTAAAGTATTGTATATTAACAATATTTATTTTGAACATTTTAAACATATTAAAAACAAAGAATTATGAATAAATATTTTATCAAAAATTATAATAAATTTTTTTTTATATTATATATTATATTTTCTTATCATGATTTTCACGTCTTGATTAACAATATATTTCAAAAATTAAATATTGACCGAATTTTTTATTGTTATTTTAAAAATAAGTATATACTTTAATATTTTTATATATTTAAATTGTTAATATATTTTTAATATACAAAATTCTAAGGATTCCAACAACTCTTAAACCTTAAAAACCTAAACCTTAAACCTATTACCAGAATTTGTGTTTTGTGCATCATTCTCAACTTATAACGTTCTTCTTTTATCCTCCGACTTCCTCATTCTTTCTTACATGTATGATCACCTTTTATATGAAAGGTGCCTTATGTTCGAATGTTCTGTATTTTTTCTGGAGTAAACAAGGTTAATTGTTTGTCTCCTTAAGCTAAATTTATTTGATCAACCAATTTAAACAAACTCTATTTTCACAACTAATTCAAACAAACGTAAAATAACAATTCAAACACAATACTATAACAAATTAAATATTCAAACACGAACCAAGACAAAATGTAAATATTTATATGGGTAATCAGTCACTGAACATAAAACCTTGAAAAAATATAATAATTATTTTTACATACACTAATAACCTAAACTAAACCAACTATGCATTAATCACATTTGTCAAACTTATTTTTTAATCTCAAATAAAAAATATTCTAATCAAAAAATCAGTTCAGATGATTTTAATTTAATTCTAAATTTAAAATATATAAAACCCTAAACCCTAAATCCTAAACCCCAAATCCCAAACCCTAAATCCTAAACCATAAATCCTAAACCATGAACCATAAACATCCTAAACCCTAAACATCATAACATACATTTGCCTACCACAAGCTGCACAACAAATGGAGATACACATTAAACCCTAAACATACAGTTCAACACCAAATCAAGCTGCAGAACAAATGGAGATACGCATTAAACCCTAAACATACAGTTCAAAACTCAGCTAATCAAACCCTAAATAAACCTAATTTCTTATCTTCGACGGAAACGCAGACGGAGATGCGACAAAGACGGAGACGGAGAGACGAAAGCAGCACACCAAAGCACGAAAGCACCGCACCGCAACACAGACGAACGTAGACACAGAGGGCGGCAGAGAAATGGAGGCAGAGAGGAGAGGAAGAAAGGCATAGCGGAGAAGAAGAAAGGAGAGAGCAAGAGAGTGAGAGAGAGAACAGAGAACATGAAGGGCGCGAGAGAGAAGAGTGAGCCAAATAACATCTGGATTCCCTTAAAAGAAACCTAATTAAGCATAGCGTCAGCCTAGCCGACGCCATTAATTTCAAATAGCATCGACCATGCGTCAGTTAGGCCGACGCAAACCACCTGCATTAGCGTTGGCTAGGCCAACGCAAAAAATTGAGCATAGCGTCGGCCTCGCGTGGGCTCAGCCGACGCTACCCCTACGTCCAATTTCGCGTCAGCCTAGCTGACGCTACTCCCATTATTATATTTTTAATTATTTTAGCGTCCCCTAGGCTAACGCAACGTTAACAATTTTCAATTTTTAATTTAATTTGTGTGTCGGCTCGACCGACGCTAATTTATATTTTTTTTTATTTATTTATTTTACAACTTAGCGTCGGCCTAGCTGACTCTACTTGGCCGACGCTAGTAGCGTCGATTGCGAGCCGACGCTAGATTTTGGCAGCTATTTCCTCTATTTCTTGTAGTGCTCCTAGTAATATTTAGTTGTATTTACTTGATGGAATTCTTCTTATGAACATTCTTTATTAATTTTTTCAATTGCAAATGAAATAAATAATTTATAATCAATTTAATACTGACTTTTTGAGAATTTGTTTTATAATACTAATTAGTATAATGTATATTACCCACAAATAATAAATTATTATAATTAGTAAATTCTAATAAATGAATATTAATTTACTGAGAGAGAATTAATAATTTTATCAAATCATATTAATTATGTATATGTGTGTTGTAGACAAATAATGAAATATTGGTGCAAACAAAAACAATGGTCCAATTTTCTGAACAATAATTTAAAAACTCGGAAGGAAATATTTTAGGTAGTTGATGTTAACCAATTTGAGAAAATAAGTGTAAGAACTTTATTTTAGTGGTTATTAGAATACTTAAAAATAGATATTTTAAGTTAATTGAGGAAACTAGGAATGATTAAAATAGAAGGTAAGTTTTAAATTTCTTTTTATCATTGGACTTGCTTAGTATAAAGTAATTGATTTTTTATGATTAGAATTAGTTATATTAATATGAAGATAGAAATAATGTTGGTGGTAGTTAAAGTTATATATTGAAATTTGTTATATGTTGGTTCTAAGAAATAATAGGTTGAACTTTGGAAAATGTTTTGGTTGCATTTTTTAAACTTTAAAGATAAGTAAGTGTTTTTCTAAAACTTAAAGTTTTGATAACAATTGTAGATTATTTTTTTAGATTTTTTATAAGTTATATTTAAAGTTCATTAAATGAATAAAACTTAATATATCCTATTATGAGTTATATTTATTTAGAAGAGGAATATATATAGTTATGTATCTTGTAATTTTTGTATAACCTTATATTTATATTTTATGAATTCCAGAATGAGTTCATGAAAAGAATAGTTAGATGGTTTAAGTATTACTAAAAAGAACTTAAAAATATATGTAATAAAAAGTAGTAACCTAAAAGGTAGTTGTAATATATTATATTTAGTAAATGAATATAATGTTGTGTTTAGAGTAATTTATGTTTATGCCAATTTTTTACTTAAATAATATTTTAAAAAAACTCTCCATTTGGACTTGTGTCCACTTCATTTGCAAGAATTGATTTGTATACTAGAGCATGTTAGAATTTGACTTTACGGGAATAGGATATTTGGTGGTGCAATTTTGGCTGCTAAAATTGGGTCATTCCATAACCGAATTTTGAACAGGTTTTTCTGTGCTTTCTTAATTTTATATTAAATATTATATACATTTTATAAGTTTTATATTATATATTATATATTGTGTATTGGTTTTAAAATTTATATATTATATTACATATTATTGTATAATAATATATAACTTATATAGTTATAATATATTATATTATATAATATATTTATATAGAAATAAAAATTTGATTATGTTATTAAAATTTATATTTTTTAAAATGTATAACAAAATATAAAAAATTAGTAATTGTAAAAAAATGTATAAACTTAAAAAAAGGAAAATCAAAGTTAAATGATTGAAATTCATTTAAAAAGGTAAAAAAAATATATGAAATAAATATATAATAAGGGTTAGATTAAAATAAAATGTTGAAATAAAAAATTCAAATAAAAGATTGAAATAAAACATCGAAATTCTAAGAATAATATTATTGATCTTTGTCTTCCTCTATAATCAATGTAAAGATTGTGTTTGTAATCACTTTCTTTTTCCTCAAGTGTTGATAAACATATTATAAAAAGAGAAGATAAATTATAATTATTATTCTAATAAAGAGAGGATATTATTAAAAAATATTAAGAAATTTATTACAAGTTATAAAACTTAATAATTTTTTTGTTCCTATAACCTAACCTTAAAGGACTATTAAAAAAAAAAAAATATTTAATAACATTAAAGAACTCAAGTTATAAAAAAAAAATGAAAATTATTTTTATTTAATTTTCATGTTGTATATGCATTGAATTTTAAAAAAAATTAGGAAAATTCATACCCTCTCTTGCCCCTGAAAAACTCCCACTGTCTTTAGTTAATTAGTTAATTTCTTTTCTAAAATTTTCTTGAAATTATTCCTTTACAAGATCACATAAACTAAACTAACCTTATAAATATTTAATACTTTATATGGAAAGTTTATACAAAGTTTTATTTCAACACAAAAACATGTAAAGAATATTTGTTGACCTTCTAGAGGATTAGAAAGCACAGTTACACAAAAATGGAAACTAGCTTTTGTAGAGGATGTTTAACTTTTTTAAATATCAGAAGGAAATTGAAGATCATGATTTAATTGTCTTGAAAATAAGTCAACAATCCTATAGAAGTTCCCATATTGAAAGCCGTTTATCTTCAACAAAAGTTTCTTACCAAGTTACCCCTCTCTCTGTATATATATTACGATTTACAAAGTAAATAAAAAGAAAGATATAGTAGATGCTACAACTACTAAAACTCTGCTAAATTATTGGAAGACTTGTTCTTAATATAAAATCTTGTATAACTCAAACGAGTTAATAAAATCCATAAAATAACTTTGATTATTTTAACTTCTTATATTCAATAACTCTAAACTTTATTATATATCTACTATTTGAGTTTCAATATACTTTTACTTACAAGAACTCAGTTAATTTGTTTAAAAGTAGAAGTGAAAAAAATAGATAAAGTATAAATATTTTATTTACAAATGGATATACGAACGGGTCGGTCCGTCTATTTAAGTCCGCAACTATATAAATCCATACTATACAAAACCCGTCTGTTTAACTTACATTTTAAACGGTTTTTAATTTTTTTTATATTGTAAAACTTGTGGATTAAATGAGTAAGCCTGCACCTTCCAAAGTTACATAGAGATTTTTTAACATTCATTTGTATAACAATAATTTACTCAATTCATTAAACAATGCACAAATAATAAAAGCAAAATAAATACATTTTACAGTTGAATTAAGCTTGGTGATAATCAATAGAACTAAAAAATAGTATTTTATATTGAATTAGACTTGGTGATAACCTATACAAATAATAACTATTAGAGTTTGGATTGAATTTGACTTAGTGTTGCGGGTTGTGGATTGCGGGTAACCCTCGATGGGTAAAAGCTGCTTAACTCGCGGGTTGTGCGGGAAACTCACACTTAAAATTTACTAAAACACTTAGGGGTGGCACTGCGGGCCGGCACGCTTTGGCTTCCCTGCATTTAGCTTTCCAAAAACGAGCTGGGATGAGCCAGCTTGCTTAAGGATCGCGGGCTATAAATGTTTGGATTCCCTAATGTACCCACTGCTGGAGAAAAATAATAGAAAAAATTTAAAAGTGGCACAAAGGTATCATAATTGCCTTAGAAATGACTCACATGACTAATTTTGTAGTAAGTTCAAATCAAAATAATTTAGATTTTTAAAAATGTACATGAGACTTCTCTGCACAAATTTAGACTCATTGAAAAGTATCCACTCTCACTCCATAGTCCAGATAATTATACACTATTCAAGACCAAATGCATGCCTCTCTCTTAATAAATAGAGCGATCTCTTTTAGTGCTCTTTTTGGTAAAATTAAGAACCAATATTGCATGTATTCTCTCTTAATAAATAGAGCTCTTTTAGTGCTCTTTTTTGTAAAACTAAGAACCAATATTCATTGCATGTATGTATTTATTATATTGTTTTGGGTTAAACATATTCATCTATTTAACTATTGTTCTTTAGGTACTACGGCTGGAGTGAGTGAACAAAATCAGTACATGCCAATTGCATATGTGCTGAGGATTGTGCCTCAGATTATGCGGTTATTTGGACTCATTATATGGTATTATTAGACTTCCTGACATGCCTACTGTTGGAAAAAAGTAGTAGCAAAAGTTTAAGAATGACACATGGGGGTTAGAAATTTAAGAATGACACATGCGTGTTAGAAATGTCCCATAAGTGGCTAACATGATCAACTTTGTTCTAAATTTGAAACAAAATATTTTTGAGTTCTCTGACTCATTGAATGGTACCATTAGATTCCTTGCCATGTGTATTTTTGGAGAAAAATAGTAACAAAAATTTAAGAATGGCCCATAGGTGTTAGAATTGTCTCTAAAGTGACTCACAAGACCAAGTTTGCACTAAGTACAAAACAAAATCATTTCAATTTTTAAAATTTTACATGAGTGTTTTGTGCACACAATTCTAATCAGAATGGTACCATTGGACTCCTTGACATACACATTTTTGGAGAAAAATAATAACAAAAATTTAAGAGTGGCACATCGGTGTTAGAATTGTCTCCAAATTGACTCACATGACCAAGTTTGCACTAAGTCCAAACCAAAATCATTTCAATTTTTAAAATTGTAGATGAGTGTTCTCGACACACATTATTTAGACTCATTGAATGGTACTATTAGATTCTGTGATGTGTCCATTGTTGGGAAAAAATAATGTAAAAAATTTAAAAGTGGCATAGGGGTGTCGAAATCGCCTTAGAGGTGGCTAACATGATCAAGTTTGCACTAAGTCCAAAACAAAATGATTTCAACATTTAAAAATGTATATGAGGATTCTCTCCATACATTTGACTCATTAAATGATATTATTGGATTTCCCAAACATATTTAGTGTTCGAGAAAAATAATAGAAAAAAATTAATGCGGCAAGGGTATCAGAATTGCCTTAGAAGTGACTCACATGACCAACTTTGCACTAGGTCCAAAACAACTTAATTTAGATTTTTAAAAATGTACATAAGCCTTCTCTGCACAAATTTAGACTCATTGAAAAGTACCCACTCTCACTCCCTAGTCCACACAATTATTACACTATTCAAGAGAAACACATGCATCTCTCTTCATAAATAGAGCCTTTTTAAGACTCTTTAGTAAAACTAAGAACCCTAGATCAATAGAGCATATCTTTTACTTTCATCATCTGTAATTGTCTATTCTATTCATTGCATGTACGTATCTATGATGTTGTTGTAGGTTAAACATATTCATTCAATTAATTGTTGTTCTTTAGGTATTATGGCTGCAGTGAAAGAACAAAATCAGTACATGCCAATTGCACATGTGCTGAGGATTATGTCTAGGATTATGTAGAAGATATATTTGGACTCATTGAATGGTACACGTGTGTTCGAAATGCCTCATAAATGATTCACATGATCAACTTTGTAACGACCCAAGAAATCGCTACTATTATCATATTCAATGTGCAAATGTAACTTGCATTAACTAATGATAAAAATATATTATATATATATGATTTGTATTCAATACAAAAGAAAAATCTCTACTAGGACAAATTCTATTATGAGATATAAAAAAACATATATAAATATATGCATATAACTGTTACTTCATGTTCCAATCTAGTCCTGGGACTTAGAAGCATCCTTCTCACCTATTAAAATATCTTCTCTCGTGTGTAAACCACGATCATCGCAAGCCAAACAATCGGCAATTGTAGGGTAAGCTAATAATTAAAAAATATAACAACATAAAATAATAGTATCATGTAATATTCATCATCACATCATTTTCATGCACATTTATCATAGAATATACTTAAATGCTTTGAAATCTAATGCATCTTTAATAATTCAAAAGTAACAACACAAATAATATTATCATGATACACATAACCACAACATTCTCATGCACATTCAAAATGTCCTAAAAAGAAAACATCTTCCAGAAGACACGGCTACTATGCCCGAACTCAGAGACTAACACTTGTGGGTCACATTGTGGTCGGCTACTGTACTGACACAATAACACTCTGACCACCCTACCCACAGGGTAGGACTACTGTCAACCCTATTCTGGCCCTGACCTACCTCAATGTAGCCTCTAAGCAGGTCTTCAGCATCCCCCCATCGGCTCCTCACCACCTGGCATCTTAGTCTACGTGACCGAGACTACCAATGGAACCTGGGATCTCATTGAATCCGCTCTAGCATAGCTCACCACCTAAAATGCAAGTTGTACCTCCTCGGGTACCAAACATCTCATCAACACACATCAGTAGATTATGGGCACCAACCCCAGGCTCTACTCGGCCTCACATAAAGTTGTACCTCCCCGGGTACCAAACATCTCATCAACACATATCAGTAGATTATGGGCACCAACCCTTGGCTCTACTCGGCCTCACACAAAAACATCATAAGTCATACATAACCAATCAATTTTTCTCAATTTTATTTATAGATAATAATCTAAATTTATAAACAAGAATAGGATTGAGACCAAAACCCTCTAGGGAAAGAAACTTTCGTTTCTACCCCTCAAACAAATTTTCCATTCCACTGATTGTCAACAAACATCCAAATATCAACTTAAACATCATAAACAATACAAAAACAAGGTTTTTCACACATTACACTCAATACAACAATAATATACAAAACATACTAATTATATATATATATATAACATTAATTTTCTTAATATCAATTTATATATTTTTGAACATTAACTTCCCTAACTTGGATTTTTGTTTGTTTCTTGATAAAAAATTGCAATCTTAATCCTTAGCTCATCTTTTATCTTAAAATCCTGGATAACATCTCCCCATAAAGAGAATTTATTGAGAAAAATCTTCAAAAACCATAAACTTTCCAAAAGAAAATTCTTAAGAATAAACGAACCTAGACTTGCCCATTCACAAAAATGATTGGGTAGAACTTCTTCTTACATTATTAGCCTCCTATTGCTTCTTCTGGATCTAGAGACCGTTAGGGTTTCAATATCTAAGCCTTAGAGAGAGTGTAGAGAGAGAATAGAGAGAATAGAAAGAATAGAGGTAGAGAGAATAAAGGTATGTGAAAACAAACTACCCAACTAGCCCCTTTTACTTTATATTGTATTATCTTTATAATCTGATATCTTTATAATATAATATATAATATCTTTATAATCTCATATTTGTATAATCAAATATCTCTATAATCCAATATCTTTAAAATCTAATATCTTTATAACTGAATATTTTTATAAAATAATATCTTTATGATCTAATATCTTTATAACTAAATATCTTTATTATCTAATATTTTTATAACTGAACATCTTTATAATATAATATCTTTATGGTCTAATATTTTTATAACTAAATATCTTTATAATCTAATATTTTTATAACTGAATATTTTTATTAATCTAATATCCTTATAACAAAATATCTTTATAATATAATATGTTTATATTCTAATATCTTTATAATCTAAAATATTTGAGTGTTACAATCTTCCCACCATTAAAAATTTTCGTCCTCGAAAATTGACTTACCAATAAACATAAAATGGATATGATTCTCTCATTTGGTTCTCCAGTTCCTAAGTAAATTTACACATCTTGTCATTCTACACCACCTAACCCATGTCATTCATTTTGTCTCAGAGTTGCTTCATCTGAAAATTAATCACTTTTACGACTTGATTTCTATAGACAGGTCTTCTCTAATTTGTACATCGTCTTACTCCAAACTATGGACTGGATGATGCACCTATTTCCTTAAATAGGACATGTGAAACACGTTATGTAGATTTTCCAAATGAGGGGACAAGGCCAACTCATAAGCCACTGTACAAATATGCCAAAGAATTTGATATGGCCCAATGAATTTCAGAGTCAACTTCATAGATTTTATAGTTCGACCAACTCCTATAGTAGACTCTACTCTCAGGAAAATATATTCTCCCATATCAAACTCCAGAAGCATTCGTCTTTGATTTGTATATGATTTCTTCCTACTCATAGCAGTCACCATCTTCTCCTGAATCTCTTAAATCTTCTCTGTAGTCAGTTGTAACAACTCGGGTCCTACTAAAACTTGTTCACCATCATGGTACCAAGATAGAGGTTTCCTGCATTTCTATCCATATAATGCTTCATGTGGTGCCATCCCAATGTTGGCATGATAGTTTTTGTTATAAGTGAACTCCACTAAAGGAAGGATTTCATCTCACCTCCCTAGATGATCCATTGCACAAAATCTCAACAAATTTTCTAGTGATTATATTTTTCTCTCGAATTGTCTATCTATCTAAGGATGGTAGGTTGAGCTCAATCTTAACTTGGTACTTAGCACCTCTTGTAGTGTCTACTAAAATCTAAAGATGAACCTAGGGTCTCTATCCGAAATGATACTAGACAATACTCCATGCAATCATACTATCTCTTTAATGTACAACGAGGTCAACATAGCCATGGAAATCCTTAAGTTAACTAGCTAAAAGTGAGCACTCTTCATCAATTTATCTACAATCACCCAAATCAAATTATGCCCTATGATTGCCCATGACAGATGGATAACAAAACCCATAGCAATGTTATCCCAATTTCACTCAAGAATCTCCATCTGTTGTAACATCTCACACGATCTTTAATGCTCCACCTTGGCCTTCTGCCAGGTTAAACGAGCAACATCATTCTTCATGACCAACCTCTAGAAGGACTTCTTTGGATTCTAGTATATCTTAGTCATCTCAACATGTAAACTGAGATGAGTCTTGTGCCCCTCATCCAATACCATTTTCTTTAGTGTCAGATAAGCTAGAATGCAAACTTTTTCTTGGGACCTCAACACTCCATCCATTCTCAATTTGAAATCCTTCGCCTGATCTATTCCAATATGATCAAAAACAAACTTTTTAACTCAAGATCTATCCTATGTTGTTCTTCAATCTATTTCATGAATTTGTTCGTCACAATGTGTATGTTGCAACTAGTGTGAGCAAGAATCATATCCAACCCAAGGCTCAAATTTTTGAGTTGCTCTAATAATTCATGTTCCTTTATCATCATGGTCGGTACTTGTACTACCCTTCTACTCAAGGCATCAACAACTACATTTTGCTTTACCTACATTGTAGTTCAGCTAAAAGTCAACATCTTTTAGGAACTCCATCCATCTTTTCTATCTCATGTTCAGTTTCTTCTGATAAAACAAATACTTCAAGCTCTTGTGGCCATCAAACTATATACGATTCAAATAAATTTTGACATATTTCAAGTATGAGTAAAAAGTTACTCAGAAAGTGTTGATGAAGTTTTTTATATCAATAAGTCATGAAGATTGAAGTTTTGCTGATGAAGATATAAAGTTTTAGTGCAACATTAAAGACTTGATTTTATCTCACAAAGGAAGGTTGCTTCATGAAATTTAAGGCAAGATATAAAGAAGAATAAATGCTTTCAAGGAAGAATATTGTTGAAGATTTTCTCAAGTGCTGAAGATTCAAGTTTAGAAGTTTCAGTTTTGGATGATGGATAAAAAGAGTAAGTCATAAATCCCATTCAAGGCTATTTCAAACTTGAGAGCAAGTCTTTTTTTTGCAAAAATCATTTTCTATGCTTTTAATCGATTAGGTATCGAAATAGAATCGATTATTTAACTTAAAATTTGAATTAAAAGAGTTTAACGAACAAAATAATCGATTAAGTGTTTTTGATAATCGATTATATTACTTCTGGGTTTCATATAATCGATTATGGCCTTAATCTATCGATTATATCAGGAAAAATATGTTTTCCAGTTTTACTCTGATATAATCGATTACACCTTTTATATAATCGATTAAATACGACGTTTTTGCGAATTCAATGCTGAATCAACCTAAGAATGGAAACTTTGAGCTGATTTCAAATTATAAAATGAAAGGCAACGTCTTAGGTTAAACATCATCTGATAAAACACGAAAATTTAGTGTTCTTGTGCCAAAGTTTTTCAAAGCCGCTTTCTTGCTCTCTCAAGGTTGATATAACTTCTTGGAAGTGGTGATTGCATTGTGATTAAGCTTTCATATCCAGCACTCATCAAGTGTTTTCTTTACTGTTTATTGATTGTTGTAATTCAACCCTTGGATCTATTCTAAAGGGAGGTATGTTCATATCTTGTGTGTCAAGAGAGGTGGGAATCATCCTTAGTGTGTCTAAGGAGGTGTTGTTGTTGATCTTTATTTGTTTTTACATGTTGTCACTGGATTGGTGTTTGTAATTACAATTAAAGATAGTGGGGTGATCATCACGTGCTTGTGGTGATTGGGAACTGGACGTAGGATTGGCTAAATCTGAACCAGTATAAATCTCTGTGTTCTTTCTCTCTTTCCCTATCTCTTAAAGAAAATCCAAATCTTGTTTTTAGAAGAATTATTTAAAATCTGGAAAATTATTTTAAAAAGGGACGAAAATTTGACCACTGTTAATGCAGTGCAGGTACCCAAAGAAAGAGCAAGATGGACGAAAGAAGAATACAACAAGCATCAATGTGACATAAGGGCTTGCAATATGATATCATCTGCTTTAACTGTTGATGAGTTTTACAAGTTATCTGGTTGCACTACAACAAAGGAGATGTGGGACACTCTTAAAGTCACACACGAAGGCACGGAGGATGTCAAGAGATCAAGGAAAAATACCTTGATTCAAGAATATGAGATGTTCCCTATGAGCAAGGGAGAAACCATCTATGATGTCCAGAAAAGATTACTCACATTGTAAATCACCTCAAGGCATTAGGTAAGAAATTTGACACTGAGGAGTTAAATGTGAAAATTTTGAAATGTTTGAACAAGACATGGCAACCCGAAGTGACGACAATCACGGAATCAAAGAATCTCACAAATATGAACATGACCACTCTCTTTGGAAAGCTTAGAGAACACGAAAGTGAACTTGGACGCTTCAAAGGAGAAGAAGAAAATGTCAAGAGGAAAGGTGTTGCTCTTAAAGCCAAATCCTATAAGGATGAGAGTAGTGATACAGATGATGATCTTGAATGCAAACATTAACATGTTTGTCAAGAAATACAAAAAGTTCATCAAAAGAAAAAACAAAGGGAATTTCAAGAATGGTAAGAAATCTGAAAATTTAAATTTTCTTGACAATTATAAATGTTATGGTTGTGGCAAAAGGGGACACTTGAAGTCGGAATGCCCTAACATCAAGAAAGAAGAAGAAAAAGGAAAGAAAAATAAGAAGTATTTTGATAAAAAGAAAAAAAAGGCGTACATTGCTTGGGAAGATAATGAAGTGAGCTCTTCTCAAAGTTCAGGTGACTCCACATGTAGCAAGGTAAGTGATTTTGGTCTTCCAAATAATTATGATGAATTGCTTGAAGAATTTCTGAATTTATGTGAAAAATTTGAAAAACTTACTTCTCTTCATAATAAATTAAAAAATGATTACAAGAGTCTTGAAAAGAAAATCGTTGATTTAGAAGAAGAGAAAAAGGTTTTGAAAGAAGATTTGGAAAAGGCAAAATTTCCATGTAAGTGCAAATAAAAAATTCCTATTTGTCAAGATTGCAAGGTTTTTGCTAATGAAGTAACTTATCTTGAAATGTCTCTTTCAAAACTCACCATGGAAAATCAAAATTTAAATAATGTTTTAAATGTGCAAAGAAGGTTTTTGAAAAGAAAATTTTTTCAAGAAAACCAAATGTTCTAACATTTTTTTATTGCATGCATAAAGGTCATTCAGTAAATAAATGTAATATTAGACATTTTAGTGTTCCTAATGGGAAATACAAATGGGTTCCCAATTGAAAAATTGTTTCTAAGGACCCTAATAAGTAATTTTAGGGGACCTAAATACTTTTGTTTATATTGCAGGTTGGTCCCAAGTCTAGAAAATCCTTGTGGTATCTTGATAGTTGATGTTCAAGACATATGACAAGTGATAAAAGCAAATTTAAAAGCTTCAAAAAGAAAGAACAAGGTTTTGTAACCTATGGAGACAACAACAAGGGAAAGATCATTGGTAGTGAAGATATTGGAGAGACTTTAAAGATTCATGATGTTCTTCTTGTTGATGGGTTGAAGCACAATTTGCTAAGCATTAGTCAACTTTGTGATAAAGGCCTAAAGGTAACTTTTGATAATGATCTTTGCAAAATTCATTACAAGGACTCTAATCAAATCACCCTCATTGGTAAGAGACATAATAATATTTATCTCATTGATATTGATAATGCATCTTCATCTAGAAATATATCTTGTTTAGTAGCTAAAGAAGAAGATCCATGGTTATGGCATAAAAGAGTTGCTCACATTCATATGCCACATCTAAGTAAACTTATATCAAAAGAGTTAGTAATTGGTTTGCCAAAACTGATTTTTGAAAATAATAAAAGATGTGTAGCTTGTAAAAAAGGGAAGCAAACTAAAAAATCATTTAAATCTTAAAATTTTGTTTCCACTTCTAAACCTTTAGAATTATTGGACATGGATTTATTTGGTCCTTCTAGAACAAAAAATTTTGGTGGCAATTATTATGCTCTTGTGATTGCTGATGATTACTCTAGACTTACTTGGACGCTTTTTCTTTCATCTAAAAGTGATGCTTTCAAAGAATTTAGAAAATTTGCCAAGGTTATTCAAAATGAAAAGGATTTGAAAAATCAAGTTTTTAAGAAGCGATCATGGTGGTGAATTTCAAAACACATCTTTTGAAAATTTTTGTGAAGAACAAGGTATTTCTCATAATTTTTCAGCACCAAGAACACCAAAACAAAATGGTGTAGTTGAAAGGAAAAATAGATCTTTAGAAGAACTTGCAAGAACTATGTTGAATGAAAGTAATTTACCTAAATATTTTTGGGCTGATGCCGTAAGCTTCGCTTGTTATGTTTTAAATAGAATTTTAATAAGACCTATTTTGAAATTAACACCATATGAGCTTTTCAAAGAAAGAAAACCAAATATTTCTCATTTCAGAGTTTTTGGATGCAAATTTTTTGTTTTGATTAATGGAGAAGATAGCCTTGGAAAATTTGATTCTAAATCCGATGAAGCTACATTTTTAGGTTATTCCTTGAATAGCAAAGCATATAGAGTTTTTAACAAAAGGACTTTAAATGTTGAAGAATCTATACATGTTGTCTATGATGAATATCTAGACCTTGAGGAAACCCCTCTTGAGTAAAAAAGAATCTTTGTAGTTGATGAAGGAGAACATCAACAAGGAACTCCTTTGGAAGAAGCTGTTGAAGAAATCAACTTGGATGATAATCCTCCTCAAGATGAAAGTCTACCAAAAGAATGGAGACCACCAAAAGAAGTATCTTTGGACAATGTCATTGGAGATATCTCAACTAGTGTAAGAGCAAGGAGGAACATGAATAATATCTGCATGAATGTTACTTTAGTTTCACAAATTGAACCAAAGACAGTGGAAGAAGCTTTGGCAGATGATCATTGGTGTATAACAATGCAAGAAGAGCTGAATCAATTTGAAAGAAATCAGGTATGGGATTTAATTCCTAAAACTAACAATATGCAGGTTATTGGCACCAGACAGGTTTTTAGAAATAAGCTTGATGAAGAAGGGAATATCACCAAGAACAAAGCTAGGTTGGTTGCAAAAGGTTATAGAGAAGAAGAAGGAATAGACTATGATGAAACTTATGCACCCGTAGCAAGACTAGAGGCTATTCTTTTGTTGCTAGCATATGCTTCCATTATGGGATTCAAATTATTTCAAATGGATGTAAAGAGTGCTTTCCTAAATGGATACATCAAAGAAGAAGTCTATGTGGAACAACCTCCAGGTTTTGAAGATTTCAAAAATCCAAACCATGTCTACAAGTTGAAGAAAGCCTTATATGGACTAAAACAAGCTCCAAGATCTTGGTATGAAAGGTTAAGTAATTTCTTACTTGATAATAGTTTTAGAAGAGGTAAAGTTGATTCTACTATTTTCATTAAGAAATCAAAGAAACATATTCTAATTGTTCAAGCCTATGTTGATGATATCATATTCGGATCAACTAATGATGATCTTTGCCAAGAGTTTGCAAGTAATATGCAGGGAGAATTTGAAATGTCCATGATGGGAGAATTAAATTTCTTTCTTGGCTTGCAAATCAAACAAATGACGAAAGGCATATTTATATGTCAAACAAAATATTGCAACGAGATCCTAAAGAAATTTGAGATGGAAAATTCCAAGGAAGCTGCAACTCCCATGGCTACATCTTGTTATCTGGATCAAGATTGAAATGGTAAGGCAGCAGATCAAACAAAGTATAGAGGTATGATCGGATCCTTGCTTTATCTTACTGCTAGTAGACCTCATATTATGCAAAGTGTGTGTGTTTGTGCTAGGTTTCAAGCCAATCCTAGAGAATCTCACCTAAAGGCAGTCAAAAGAATCCTTAAGTACCTTAGAGGAACAAAAACCTTTGGTTTATGGTACCCTTCAGGAGCCTCTCATAGTATTATAGGTTTTTCTGACTCAGATTATGATGGATGTAGAGTTGATAGGAAAAGTACTAGTGGAACATGTCATCTTTTAGGATGCTCTTTAGTTTCATGGAATTCTAAGAAACAAGCCAGTGTTGCTCTTTCAACCACAGAGGCTGAGTATATAGCAGCAGATAGTTGTTGTGCTGAAATCCTATGGATGAAACAGAAATTAGAAGACTTCGATATCTTTCTAGATCATATCCCTCTTAAGTGTGATAACACTAGTGCCATTAATTTGACTAGAAATCCTATAATTCATTCGAAGACCAAGCATATAAAAATTAGACATCACTTTATTAGAGATCATATAGCTAAAGGAGATTGCATAATAGAATATATAGACACAAAACATCAACTAGCGGATATCTTTACAAAACCCTTGCCTAGAGATAGATTTTATGAGCTTAGAAGAGATCTAGGTATTGTTGATGATAAATCTTTTGTGTTTATTGATAAGTTTTGATGTTAATCATGTGTTTTTATGAAAATCTGTTTTAATCACGTAGATAATCGATTAGTTTTCATATTGTAATCGATTAAAAGTGTTGTTTGTGAAAATGTTTTCGTTCATAATCGATTAGCTCGTATCATAATCGATTAAAAGCGCTAAGGAGTGATTAATCGATTATGTAAACCAGATAATTGATTATTTTTCTGGGTTTTCATTTTCTGGAAAATTTTGCACGCAAATAATCGATTACATTTATCCCATAATCGATTAAATGCGACATTTTGTGTTTTTCTGCACACTGTTTTTGAACGTTGGAGCTTTGAATGACGTGTATTTCATCCTACAGCGACTATATTCCTTCTCCAACGGCTATATTGGCATTAATTTAGTGGATTGAAGTCAGATTTCATGTCCATAAATACCAAGATTGAGAATCAAAGTCCTACTTTCAGCTTCTCTCACTCTTGCTATTTTTTCTGCCTCTAATTCACATTGTGTGCGCGAATTCTCTGTTATAATTGTGTTGTTAGACTTGTTTGTGTTTCTACTTTCTTTCCCTCATCCAATGGTTGATCAAAGAAGGAGAAAGATGCCCTCAAGAAGAAGAGGCAAGGAACCTATGTCCTCCCAATAGCAAGAACTTGAAGAAAGGCAACCCAATCTTGCTGGATGGATTTCAGATGAAGATCTGCAAAGGGCATACATGAATCACTGGAAAGATAGGAAAATTCTAACTCCTAAATTTCTATCTTGTGACTTTTTTAGATCTCACGGTTTTACATTTCAGGAAATGTTAGTGTCAAGTGGATTAAAAACTTTTGAAGAGATGGAAGGTCCTTACTATCCTGACTTGGTAAGAGTCTTCTACCTTAATCTAACCTCTCGTACAAGTAGTCCAAGCACCAAAGTAAAAGGAGTATGTATTCACCTTGATGAAGACATATGGCAAACAGTAGCTGGATTATCAACAGAAGGAGGCATCAACATCACCTATAGTTTTGAAGGTTTCATTACTGAATTCAGAAAATTTTGTAAAGATCCCAACCTCCAAGTAGAGAGTCTATATAAAGTTGGTCATGTTAAATTAAATGAAAGAATGTTTCATTATTTTATTGTTTGGATTATTGCTGCTAGGGGCACAAATCATGCTGAACTAACAAAAGAAGATATTTTATTGATGTATGACTTTTTCAATAATATTAGCATAGATTGGCCAGCAATTATTCTTGATAATAAGTTTATAGCTACAAGATTATCTACTTTTGCTTTACCCTACTTAGTGTTTATTTCTAAGATTTTAGAATACAAAGGAGTAGATCTCACAGAGGAAACAAGACAGATTTTGCTAAGCAACAACAAAATAGGCAAAAGTGTTCTACGTCATATGGGCATCATTGAACAAGGTAATGTGTTTAGACAAAGAGGAGAAGAGGCACCAATGGAGGAGGATGAAGAAAATGACCAACAACAACCCCAACCAGGTTCCATGGAGGCTAATATATAATCTAGAATGGACAATATTCTGAACCTCCAACTTTAACACTATGATGATCTTTGCTCAAGACTTTCAAGGTTGAATAGAAGAGTATATCGTGTGGAAAGGAAACTTCAAATTGAAGACACATCCCTTGAAGAAGATAACACTGAATCTTCTAGAGGAAAACAACCAGCTGAAGATGTTGAAGAAGAAGAAGAAGAAGGGGATAGTGAAGACATCGAATAGGCTAAAAATTCACTTCTTCCTTAGCTCCAATTTTTTTTTCAACTACTGTTTTTATTTTCTCTCCATGTTTTTATGTGTATTAATTGCTTCTGATGTGTAAATCTAATTTGATGTGTAATCTTTTTTATCATGTTAAAAATAAATGGGGAGAAAAATGCATTTTGATTGATAAATTGTCTACAAAATATTCAAAATATCTCAAGCTTTAAGGGTAGAATTTAAGGAGGAGAATTAAAGTTTAAGAGGGAAAATTAGGAAGTATTTCAAAATAATTGATTAGAATATCTAAGAATATCTTAAACATTAAAAGCAAAGTTTAAGGGGGAGTTTAAAGAAATATTTCCATGGATTAAATCCTTTGAAATTCAATTTTTTTTTAAATTCAAATTTAAATTGAAAATTAAATGCTATTAGATTGCCTATATTATTCGTGGACTAACATTTATGATGGAGATATCCATACAATAATTTCTAAGTTTCTTTTTTTCAGGATATCAATGACAAAGCCTGTGTCGCGCAAACTTTTCAAAGAATTTTGAACTGACTAATCACTACTAGTGTAGTATAGGAATCAACTTGAGTCAATCCAAGGAGTGTTATGCCTAAATATAAATTGAAGAGGTTCATGTTAATAAAATAAAAAAAGGGGGGGGTAATTCCAAACGGAGAAAACAAACTGCAAGAGCAGCTTCATTACTGTCGTGTGCTGCTCCTTATTCGGACATGAACGAAATTAACAGAAAAAATGGAACCAAACCCAATATCAACCTTAAGCTGAACAGCAGGGGATAGAGATAATCAACAAACCAAAGGAAACTATGAATGTAAAACATCACTAGCAGTAAATGTGAAATGCAGAGTGCAGAACAGTGAATGTATAATTTCCAGTAAATAGTAAACACCAAAATGCAATGGAATAGTGAACACCAAACCCAGCTATCTAACTTGCACGCAATCAGGAAGGAAATTCAAGTGGTTTATTCACCATTCTTAAAACAGTAAAACGCAAATCAAAACAAATCCTTAATCTCATCAACTAATTCAAAAACTAAAAAAAAACAGCTAGAGTAATTTCTGCTATAATCTGCTAATCACCCCTGCACCGCTCACGTAGCTTCTTTTCTTTTTAATGAAAACTGAAGAAGCAAAAGAAATGCAACAGCCCCTGTCACGACATTCCCTGGACTGCTGTTATGAATTTCTGGGTTGCTATCCTACTGCTACTCTATTTTGCTGTGCTACTGTCATGGTTCTGGGCTGCTGTTATGGGTTTTCTGCTGCTGCTGTTGTGAATTTCTGGTGCTGCTGCTGTTGTGAATTTCTGGTGCTGCTGCTGTTGTGAATTTCTGGTGTTGCTGTATGTCTCTCTTTTTCTGGACCGCACACGTCAACTTTTATATCTGCAAAGGCTGCCCTAATGCCTTGGTTGGGCCCCGCATTATCACCCAATGGTCAGTGCTGTACGAGGCTGTCTTGGTGAATTACAGTGCTGTTTTTTTTTCTTTTCTTTTTACTGTTCACCGCTGCTGTATGAGGCTAGCAATTGGGCTGCTTTGGTAATTCCCCTTTCTTGCTTTAATTGGGCTGAATTCAATGCAATTCACAGCTTGTGCATTTGTCCATCCCATTCCACCGTATTCAAGGATCAATCCTACCATCAAAAGGGTTCACCTCAATGTAGACATCTAAGAAAATTAGAATTGGAAAAGCAAGTTAAAGCTAAATCATTTAAATTTTATTTTTCAGCTATAAAATGAAAATATAACACCCTATTTTATTTATTTACCTACATTCATGAAAACTATAAAATTCAGCTTAACATTCCAAGAAAGCGAAATTGAAAACTTCAAGGAGGTGCAATGAGCCACAAGGTATGAGTACAGAAATCAAGTTATCAATTAATCACAAGTCTTTAAGTTTTTTTATCATCATCAAAAAGAGGGAGATTGTTGACATATTTCAAGTATGAGTAAACAGCTACTCAGAAAGTGTTGATGAAGTTTTTATCTCAATAAGTCATGAAGATTGAAGTTTTGATGATGATGATATAAAGTTTTATTGCAACATTAAAGACTTGATTTTATCTCTCAAAGGAAGGTTGCTTCATGAAAATAAAGGCAAGAATAAAGAAGAATAAATGCTTCCAAGGAAGAAGATTGTTGAAGATTTTCTTAAGACCTGAAGATTTAAGTTTAGAAGTTTCAGTTTTCGGTGATGGATAAAAAGAGTAAGTAATAAATCCCATTCAAGGCTATTTCAAACTTGAGAGCAAGTCATTTTTTCGCAAAAACCTTTTTCTACACTTTTAATCGATTAGGTATCGAAATAGAATCGATTATTTAACTTAAAATTTGAATTAAAAGAGTTTAACGAACAAAATAATAGATTAAGTATTTTTGATAATCGATTATATTGCTTATGGGTTTCATATAATCGATTATATTGCTTATGGGTTTCATATAATCGATTATGGCCTTAGTCTAATCGATTATATCAGGAAAAATATGTTTTCCAGTTTTACTCTCATATAATCGATTACACCTTTTAGATAATCGATTAAATATGACGTTTTTGCAAATTCAATGCTGAATCAACCTAAGAATGGAAACTTTGAGCTGATTTCAAATTATAAAGTGAAAGGTGTTGATAATTTGAGATTTGATGATGTTTTACAAGCCTTAATAATTTTCTTGATAATGTTCTGGGTTTGTGATTAATGGTTCTTAATTGATTTAGCATTTCTAAGATGTTAGATTATCTGTATATAGCTAGCTAATTGAAATATGATACTCTGTTGATTTTGTTTTTCGTCAATTATTCTGCTAATCCTGTTGCTCTAGTCGACTATTTTCATTAATGTACCAGGAATACAGGTTTAATGAAAATAACTAACTGGTTTGGGTCTTCAGTCGACTATTTTGTTCCAGACCCCTCTTTATGCAGAAAAGTGCAGAACGCGATATTGAAGACTCTCAAAAGAGGCTGACCCAATGCAATTCCTTTTGCCTATAAATACAACTCTCAAGGACGTATCAAGGAGCGAAAGAATTCGAGAGAAAACACCCAAGAGCTGCAAATACTCAAAAGAAAAAGATTCTGCAGAGTTTTCGTTTACTGTGCTTATTGTTCAAGAAGAATTTCTGTCTTTCACTGTATCTTGTATTCTTTGATCTCGGGTTAGAGATTTGTAGGTGGGTTTTAGAACCCTGTTGTGTGTGATCGGGGTGATCACAGTGGCTCAGTGTGAGTCAGTGGGTTTAGAACTGTTCTATAGTGTTTAGAATAGGTTCTTTGATTTTCTTGTAGTGTTCAAGAAAGGTTTGTTGTAAAGAATACATTTTTAATAGTGATTAGGATCTGTGGAGTTGCAGATCACCAACTGGATGTAGTTCTTGCACAATGAACGAACCAGTATAAACCTTGGTGTCATCTTTTCTCTTCCTTCATCATCTGTTATATTCTGCATTAAGAACTAACCTACTATTTTGCAATAATCAGTCGGCTAATTCTCAGTAAACTGCACCAGTAAATTTTCTGATACGAAAAAGTTTTCAATAAAGCTTTATATCAATTCAACCCCCCCTTCTTGATATAATTCCGCATCTAACAATTGGTATCAAGAGCAGGTTCTTGTAAGGTACTCAAGAAAGATTCAAGATGGGTGACAAGCTTCCCTTTCTTTGAAGGAGCATCTACCAGCAGGACCTCCACTCTTTGTAGGAGTGAATTATCCCTTCTGGAAAGCCAGAATGAAGATCTTCTTCGAATCTGTTGATAAGGCGTGTGGGATGCAGTGATTAGTGGTCCTTTCACTCCAACTATGAAGGCTGAAAATGGAGAGTTGATTGAAAAACCATGGGAACAGTGGACTGATGCAGAAAATAAAAAGGCCCAGTTTGACAGTAAGGCAAAGAATATATTAACATCTGCTCTTAATCTTGATGAATTTTTCAGGGTTTCTCAATGCACAACAGCTAAAGAAATGTGGGACATTCTTCAAGTTACTCATGAAGGAACAACAGAGGTGAAAAGAGCAAGAAAGCACACCCTCATACAAGAGTATGAGATGTTTCGAATGCAACCTGGAGAAACCATTCAAGACGTGCAGAAGCGCTTTACACACATAGTGAATCATCTGCTGGGTTTAGGAAAGAAGTTTGATGATGAAGAGCTCAACATAAAGGTTCTCAAATGCTTAAGTAGGAGCTGGCAGCTGAAAGTTACAGCAATCCTTGAAACAAAGGATTTGGCTGCCATGAGCACTTGCAACTTTGTTTGGAAAACTCAGGGAACATGAGTTGGAGCTGAGTAGGCTTGATCAACTTGAAAATTAAGATAAACAGAACAAGAGTCTTGCACTAAAAGCCAAGGAGTGCATAAAGAGTGATGAAGAGAAAGAAGATGAAAGTACAGAATTTGCTATGCTGGTTAAGAGGTTTGGAAAATTCCTAAAGAGGAAGAATAACTCAAAGGACAGGTTTCAGGAAAACCAGAGAAGGTACACTAGAAAACCTGATTTTAATTCCTCTAATTTCTCTTGCTTTAATTGTGGGCAGCTAGGACATGTCAAGGTAGATTGTCCTCTTTCGAATCAAAGAAAAGATAGAAGCCCAGAAAAGAATGAAAGAAGAGATAAAGACAAACGAAATCAACACTTCAAGAAAGGCAAGAAAGCTTATATGGCCTGGGATGACAGTGATTCCAGCAAATCATCAAATTCAGATTCTGAATCTGAAAACCAAGCCAATATGTGCCTTGTTGCTAATGAAGAAACATCTAGCCAAGTAAGTTCGTGTGATTACGATATGAGTGAGAATTATGACACCTTGTTTGATGCATTGAGAGAATTACATGATGAAGCAAAAAGCTGGACTATCAGAATAATCGGCTAAAAGGTCTAAATAAGCGGCTAGAAAATAAGATTACGAGGATCTGGAAAATCAGAATAGTAGAGTTGAAAGATGAAAGCAGTCAACTAAAAGACAATGTCTTACAGGCGAAAAACCGGATAGAGTCTGATAAATCTGAGAATGATAAAATCGAATCTGCAAAATGTGAAAACTGCATTAATCTCCAAAATAAAGTTGGTTACCTGATTAAAACTTTGGCAAAGTTTCAAATTGGTCATAATACACTTAATCAACTTCTACATTCTCAAATTGGATTTTCAAATGGAAATGGTCTTGGTTATGGAAAACGTTATCATGTTGCTAAGAACAAATCTTATCCTAGTAACAGATTTAAAACATGTTCTTATTGTTTGAAACATGGTCATATATCTAGATTTTGCTATGTCAAGAATTTTGGGATTTCAAGAGGTGAATACTATTGGAAACCCAAAACATATGCTGTACCTAACTTCAAAGGACCCAACCTGTTTTGGGGACCTAAATTTGTAAATTAACCTTGTTTTGCAGATCTGTCATAGAGCAAAGAGAGCTTCATGGTATCTAGATAGTGGTTGCTCTAAACACATGACAGGTGATAAATCAAAGTTGATGAACTTCAAGGCATTTGAAGTTGGTTCAGTTACTTTTGGAGACAATAGCAAAGGCAAAATCAAAGGATCTGGAGACATCGGAGACTATTCTTCTTCACAGATTAAGGATGTACTTTTTGTTGAAGGACTAAAACACAATCTGCTAAGCATAAGTCAACTATGTGACAAAGGTATGAAAGTCACTTTTGATGCAGAATTTTGTGTCATATACAACTGTAAAACTGTAGATATTGTGCACATTGGGAGAAGGATAAACAATGTTTACATGTTGGACATTAACCCCTCAAATCTCAAGAACATCTGCTTGTTAACCAAAGAAGATGAAAGTTGGCTGTGGCATAGAAGGTGTGGACACATCAACATGCAATTGTTAAACAAGATCAGCTGCAAAAGTCTTGTAAGAGGGCTTCCAAATGTAAAATTTGTGAAGGACAAAGTATGTGCGGTTTGCCAAAAAGGAAAGTAGTCCAAAAGCTCATTTGAGTCAAAGAATATCATTTCAACAAGGAGACCACTTGAACTTTTGCATCTTGATTTGTTTGGTCCATCAAGAAGCTGTAAGTATTGGAAACAACTCATATGTTCTTGTTATTGTTGATGATTTCTCAAGGTATACTTGGACACTATTTCTTTCTTCAAAAGATGAAACTTTCCATGCATTCAAAAGATTTGCTAAGATCATTTCAAGCGAAAAAGATCTTAAAATTGTTTCTTTAAGAAGTGATCATGGAGCCGAGTTTCAAAACATGTATTTTGAAAAGTTTTGTTCTAAATATGGCATATCTCACAACTTTTACTGCACCTAGAACTCCACGACAAAATGGAGTTGTTGAAAGAAAGAACGAGGACTCTCCAAGAATGTGCAAGGACAATGTTGAGTGAATCAAAGCTTCCAAAATACTTTTGGGCGGATGCGATCTCTACGACTTGTTATGTACTTAATAGAGTTTTGCTTAGACCAATACTAGATAAAACACCATATGAGCTTTTGAATGATAAAATTCCTAGTATTGCATATTTCAAAGTCTTTGGTTGCAGGTGCTTCATACTCAACAATGGAAAAGCATCATTAGGCAAATTTGATGAAAAAGGCGATGATGGTATTTTCCTAGGTTATTCCATGAATAGCAAAGCTTATCGTGTTTTCAACAAAAGAACCTAAGCGTGGAAGAATCTATTCATGTTGTATTTGATGAGTACTTATGCCAAAAGAGAGAAAAGGTAATTCCCTTGCGAGGTTCGGATGATGAGAAATCGAGAAGTCCGAAAAGAATGAAGATTATGCAGAAAAATCTGCTGAGCCCGACAAGACAGGATGAACCGATCGACTATAACTCTGGATCGGTCGACTACTCTGCAACAGACAATGCCTTATCCAAATCCTGGAGGACTCAAAAAGGATTGTCTCTTGGTAACATCATTGGGAATGTTGAAAAGGGAGTAACAACTCGAAACTCTCTACATGAATTCTGTAATCACATGGCATTTGTTTCACAAATAGAACCAAAAAATATTCATGATGCATTGCTTGATCATAATTGGATAACTGCTATGAATGATGAGTTGAATCAGTTTGTTAGGAATAATGTTTGGCATCTAGTACCTAGGAACAATGTAATGAATGTGATAGGAACAAAGTGGGTTTTCAAAAACAAACTAGATGAAAATGGTATTATAACTAGGAACAAAGCTAGACTAGTAGCCAAAGGGTATAATCAGGAAGAAGGCATTGATTATGATGAAACTTATGCACCAGTTGCTAGATTAGAAGCCATTAGGTTGTTGCTTGCATTTGCATGTCTTAAAAGCTTCAAACTATATCAAATGGATGTTAAAAGTGCTTTTCTAAATGGTTTTATAAATGAGGATGTGTATGTTGAACAACCACCTGGCTTTATTGATTCTAAGTTTCCTAACCATGTTTACAAACTCAAAAAGGCATTGTATGGTCTTAAACAGGCACCTAGGCAGTGGTATGAAAGACTTACAACTTTCCTCATATCACAAGGTTTTAAAAGAGGATTTGTTGATAAAACTCTTTTCACTAAGAAAGTTGTTAATGATCTCATACTTGTGCAAATTTATGTTGATGACATTATCTTTGGATCATCTAATCCCTCTCTTTGCCAAGAGTTTGCTTGAATCAATGCAGGGAGAATTTGAGATGTCAATGATGGGAGAATTGAATTTCTTCCTAGGTTTGCAGGTCAAACAGATGCAAAATGGAACCTTCATAAATCAATCTAAGTACTGTAATGAATTGCTGAAGAAGTTCAAAATGGAGAGCTGCAAAGAAGCCAATACTCCAATGTCCTCAAGTTGTTATCTTGATATAGATGAATCTGGAAAATCATTTGATGCAATTATGTATAGAGGTTTGATTGGTTCTTTACTATACATCACTGCTAGCAGACCTGACATTATGTTTGCTGTATGTCTATGTGCAAGATTTCAAGCTAATCCAAAGGAATCACATCTCACAACTGCAAAACGAATTTTGAAGTATCTCAAAGGAACTGTGAATGTTGGATTGTGGTACTGGTAATGAGTTAAATTTGGTTGGATATACTGATTCTGATTTTGCAGGTTGCAAATTAGATAGGAAAAGCACAAGTGGAACATGTCACTTGTTTAGAAACTGTTTGATCTCGTGGACAAGCAAGAAACAAGCATGTGTTGCACTTTCAACAGCAGAAGCTGAATATATAGCTGGTGGTAGCTGCACTGCACAAATTTTGTGGTTAAAACAATAGCTAAGTGATTTCAATTTTCATCTTTCTGATATTCCAATCTTATGTGATAACACCAGTGCAATTAATCTAACTAAGAATCCTATACAGCACTCTAGAACTAAGCACATTGAAATAAGGCACCATTTCATAAGAGATCATATAGAAAAGAAGGATTGTAGGATTGAATTCATCTCTACTAATGATTAGTTAGCTTATATATTCACTAAACCTCTTGGTCGTGATAGATTTTTCAAACATAGAAATGAATTGGGAATCCTGAACTTCAATCATCTTTCTTAAATTTTCTCTGTTGAGTTAAACAGTTTGTTAATTCTTTGAAATAGCTGACATATTTCATTTAAACTGACAGTAATATTTTAATGTTGCAGATTTCAGTGTGTTAATTCTGTGTAACAGTCGACTTATTTCAGTTAACTGACAATAGTGCTTTACTGTTACAGAAAATAGTTTGCTTATTTTCATGAAATAACAAACGTATTTCATTAATTGTACCTGCAGATGCTGTTTCAATCAGAACAAGTCTATTAATTGCTTTGACTAGCTGACTAATTCCTGTAACTGCAATTAAATTCAATTGTGTTTTCAAGAAATCATTGTTTAATCAAATCAATTTAAGCCATATTTGTCCAATTCGTTCATTCGGTGCACTATCATTCAAAGCATGAACAGTTATAGGTGCATGTGTATTCACTTTATTGGGTTTTCAGAATTGAGTTTCCATTTCTCGCCGGCGACTCATAGGCAGTGGCTTGGTTAAGGGAAACCACCGGAGCCGTAGCGAAAGCGAGTCTTCATAGGGCAATTGTCACTGCTTATGGACCCGAACCTGGGTGATCTATCCATGACCAGGATGAAGCTTGGGTGAAACTAAGTGGAAATATATTCTCTGCATTTTCTGAAAACTGAACATCTGTGGTGGAGTAAAGATCTGTTCAAAATATTTGCTCATTAATATTCGTTTGACCATGCATACTTATCTCTCTATATAGATCCAATACCTCTGCATAACATATACTTCAGCTGTTTCTCTCTATTCTCTGCATTTTCGCATATTGCTGCATCATCTCAGGTTCTCAGATTGAAATGTCGAACAATGAATACTGTGCTGTTGAGAGTGATGACTCAGATGCACCGATAGCTAATGCATTTCAAAGATTGAGGAGATCATCTCGAGTTCGGGCATCAACTCAAGCTGCTGCACCTCAACCTAGCAGAAACAGAGGCTCAACCTCTGGGACACAGGCAGAACCAATCCAAATTCCTGAGGAAAATGCTGAACCTTCAGAAAGACGGTTTCCTAAGAGGTACAAGGTTAGGGTCAAGCTACCTCAACATATGGCCCCTGCTGTAGATGAGTCTAATGAAGAGATAGAATCAGAAGAAGAACACAATGAAATAGTTGAAGCAGTGGAACTCAAAATGCAGAGGAAACAAATTCTAACCCCTAAGATTTTGAAATTCAACTGGCTGGACAATGAAAATCTGACCTTGGTGAGGAATTCCCTTCAAGCTCAGGGTCTTCAACAGTTTGTTGAGCTAGAAGGTAACTTCTACATAGATCTTGTCAAATTATTTTATGCTAACTTGAAGGTGGAGAACAATGTACTGGTCTCTCAAATAAGAGGAAGAGAAGTGCGGATAGACAACACCTTGTGGAGAAGGGTTGCTGGCCTGAAAAATGAGGGAATCAAAATCAGTAAAGGTAACACTGGAGCTGTATCAGATTTTAACAAGGAAGTTGTTTACAAGGCTTGCCTGCGAAGCTGTGATGAAGCTCTCATCCTCAAATACAACGTTGGGAGGATGAAAAGAGATGAAAGGCTCTTAGCTTTCTTCCTTGCTTGGCAGCTCATCCCTATGGGGAGTAATCATGCACAGTTGATGGAGGAAGATCTTGCACTGATTCACTGCTTGAAGAATCGCATAAAGGTCAATTGGATATATGTGATCAAGGGTCACATGTTCAAGGAAAAAAGGCTCAGTGATCACAAGCTTCCATATGCGATTCTGATCTCCAAGTTCTTGGACTACTTTAATTTCCCCACTGAAGGAGAGACTACCAGGATTGTCAACCATAAGCATTTATTTAACAACTATTATCTTCGCAAGATGGGCTTGACTGAGGTAAATGGTGACTGGAGTTATGAAGCTGGAGCATCTTCATCTGCACCAGGAGGAAACTTCACTGTTGGCACATCATCTGGGACTCAGCAAGATTATACAGCATATCAAATGGTTCCCTATTCTGCACCTCCAACATACCAGGGAGTACCCATGTCTGAAATTGAGCGTATGCTTATATCTAGACTTAATGTACTTACCTCTATGCAGCATAATACACACGAAACTATGGTGGCCAGGTTCACCAACATAGATTATGAGATTGACCTAATCCAACGCCAACTTGCTGAACTGCAAGTAACTGTGGAAAGCTATGATGGCTCAAATGCCCACAACACTGCTGCCATGGAAGAGGATGGTGATGATGATGAAGACGAGGATGATGAAGAAGATGATGACTGATCTAATCTATTTCTGTTTTTAATATTTTCAGCATTATATTTCTGCAGATAAAACATTTGGGTCTGTAATAACTTTCACACACTTATATTCTGCTTAACTGCATTTTAGAACATTAACATCTGCTATATCTGCTTTATCTGCTATTTGCTAATGTCAAAGGGGGAGATAATCCACCATCTCTTCTCTTTGTATTTACAGGTTTTGCAGGTTGACATCATCAAATAGGGGGAGTTTGTTGATGATTTGAGATTTAATGATGTTTTACAAGCCTTGATAATTGTCTTGATAATGTTCTGGGTTTGTGATTAATGGTTCTTAATTGATTTAGCATTTCTAAGATGTTAGATTATTTGTATATAACTAGCTAATTGAAATATGATAATCTGTTGATTTTGTTTTTCATCAATTAGTCTGCTAATCCTGTTGCTCTAGTCGACTATTTTCATTAATGTACCAGGAATACAGGTTTAATGAAAATAACTAACTGGTTTGGGTCTTCAGTCGACTATTTTGTTCCAGACCGCTCCTTATGCAGAAAAGTGCAGAACGCGATATTAAAGACTCTCAAAAGAGGCTGACCCAATGCAATTCCTTTTGCCTATAAATACAACTCTCAAGGACGTATCAAGGAGCGAAAGAATTCGAGGGAAAACACCCAAGAGCTGCAAATACTCAGAAGAAAAAGATTCTGCAGAGTTTTCGTTAACTGTGCTTATTGTTCAAGAAGAATTTCTGTCTTTCACTGTATCTTGTATTCTTTGATCTCGGGTTAGAGATTTGTAGGTGGGTTTTAGAACCCTGTTGTGTGTGATCGGGGTGATCACAGTGGCTCAGTGTGAGTCAGTGGGTTTAGAACTGTTCTATAGTGTTTAGAATAGGTTCTTTGATTTTCTTGTAGTGTTCAAGAAAGGTTTGTTGTAAAGAATACATTTTTTATAGTGATTAGGATCTGTGGAGTTGCAGATCACCAACTGGATGTAGTTCTTGCACAAAGAACGAACCAGTATAAACCTTGGCGTCATCTTTTCTCTTCCTTCATCATCTGTTATATTCTGCATTAAGAACTAACCTACTATTTTGCAATAATCAGTTGAATAATTCTCAGTAAACTGCACGAGTAAATTTTCTGATACGAAAAAGTTTTCAATAAAGATTTATATCAATTCAACCCCCCCTTCTTGATATAATTCTGCATCTAACAAAAGGCAACGTCTTAGGTTAAACACATGTGATTAAACACGAAAATACAGTGTTCTTGCGCTAAAGTTTTCTAAACCACTTTCTTGCTCTCTCAAGGTTGATCTAAGTTCTTGGAAGTGGTGATTGAAGTGTGCTTAACCTTTCATATCAAGCACTCATCAAGTGTTTCATTGTTTAGTCGACTATTTTGTTCCAGGCCTCTCTTTGTGCAGAAAACAGCAAAGCATGACTTGAATCTCTTCTCTTTGTCTATAAATACAAGTCTCAAGTAAGACTCAAAGCACGGGAGAATACTGAAAGAATAGCCAAAGATTAGAGAAGAGAGGATCAAGAAAAGCCTGCATAGAAATCTTTGAAAGTTTCAGTTTTAAGAAGGATCAAGAAGAGAGTCTTGATCAGTATTTTCTGTATTGCTTTTGATCTTTGTGTTGAGATTACTCTGTGGGGTTACGAACCCTATTTCTTGTGATTGGGGTGATCACAACAGACTTGGTGTGAGTCTGGGATTAAGATCAGATTCTATAGGATTTAGAATTTAATCTTGTTTGGCTTTTGTAGTCTTTAGAAAAGGATTTTTTGTAAAGACTTGATAATTTTAGTGATTAGAGATCTATTAGTGTTACAAATTGGTAACTGGATGTAGCTCTTGAAAAAGAGTGAACCAGTATAAATTCTGGTGTTTTCTTTCTCATCTTTCATCATCTTTAATATTTGTCTAATAGAACTAATCGACTAATTCACAGTAAACAGTCAACTAATTTGCTCTAAACTGCATCAGAAAATTCTGAAACTTAATAGTTTTGAAATAAATTCTTATATAAATTCAACCCCCCCTTCTTGATATATTTTTGTGCCTAACAATGTTGACTCCTCCTTCTGTGGATAGACCAGCTACATTGTTCCATACTTCTTCATCAAGGTGTATGCAAACTCCTTTCACCTTGGAACTTGGATTACCTGTTCTAGAAGTTAAATTCAAATAGAATACCCTTACCAAATCCGGATAATATGCTCCTTCAAGTTCTACAAAAGTTTGTAAACCACTTGCAACTAATAATTCCTTAAATGAAAAACCATGAGCTCTAAAAAATTCACAAGATAAGAACTTGGGAGTGAGAATTTTCCTGTCTTTCCAATGATTAACATAGGCAATCTGTAAGTCTTCATCAGATATCCACCCTACAAGAGTTGGTGGTCTTGTTTCAGCTTCTTGCTGTTGGGAGGACATTGGAGCTTTGCCTCTCCTCCTTGATGGCATCCTCCTTCTTCTTTGATCAGCCATTTGAGTAGATAATTGACAAAAGAAAAACAAACACGAAAGCTAACACAGAAACAACAATCTAATTTCACACAGCAGTGAATAAACCAGCAGAATATCAGCAAGAGTGAGAGAGAGTGAGAGTGGCACTTTAATTCTCAATCTTGGTATTTATAGGCAAAGATTCTGATTACAATTCATTAGTTTAATGCAAAAATAGCCGTTAGGATTCGAATATAGCCATTAGGAATGAAAAACACGTGATTTGGAGGCTCAATGTTCAAAAACCAGTGTGCAGAAAAACGCAGAACATCGCATTTAATCGATTATGTGATTAACGTAATCGATTATTTACGTGCAAAATATTTCCAGGAAGCGAAAACATAGAAATTTAATCGATTATGTACATTCCTTAATCGATTAAATTGCTCCCCAGCGATTTAATCGATTATGTCATGAACTTAATCGATTATGTTTGAAAACATTTTCAAAAAACAGTGCTTTTAATCGATTACCATACCAAAACTAATCGATTATATAGGGGATTTTCATAAAAACACACAATTAACATCAAAACTCATCAATAAACATCAATCAATCAACATATTTATCATCAACAATTCCTAGATCTCTTCTAAGCTCATAAAATCTATCTCTAGGCAAAGGTTTGGTGAAGATATTAGCTAATTGATGTTTTGTATCTATGTATTCTATAATGCAATCTCCTTTAGCTATATGATCTCTAATGAAATGATGTCTAATTTCTATATGCTTTGTCTTAGAATGCATGATAGGATTTCTAGTCAAATTAATGGCACTAGTGTTATCACACTTAAGAGGGATGTGATCTAGAAAGATATCAAAGTCTTCTAATTCTTTGCTTCATCCACGATATTTGAGCACAACAACTGCACTGCTGCTATATACTCGGCCTCTGTGGTTGAAAGAGCAACACTAGCTTGTTTCTTAGAATGCCATGAAACTAAAGAACATCCTAAAAGATGACATGTTCCACTAGTACTCTTCCTATCAACTCTACAGCCACCATAATCTGAGTCAGAAAAAACCTATAATACTAGGTGAGGCTCCTGAAGGGTACCATAAACCAAAGGTTTTTGTTCCTCTAAGTTACTTAAGGATTCTCTTAACAGCCTTTAGGTGTGATTCTTTAGGGTTGGATTGAAACCTAGCACAAACACACACACTTTGCATAATATCAGGTTTACTAGCAGTAAGATAAAGTAATGATCCGATCATACCTCGATACTTTGTTTGATCTACTTCCTTACCACTTAAATCTTGATCCAGATAACAAGATGTAGTCATGGGAGTTGCAACTTCCTTGGAACTTTCCATCTCAAATTTCTTTAAGATTTCATTGCAATACTTTGTTTGACATATAAATATTCCTTTCTTCAATTGTTTGATTTGCAACCCAAGAAAGAAATTTAATTCTCCCATCATGGACATTTCGAATTCTCCCTGCATATTTCTTGCAAACTCTTGGCAAAGATCATCATTTGTTGATCCAAATATGATATCATCAACATAAACTTGAACAATAAGAATATGTTTATTTGATTTCTTAATAAAAAGAGTAGAATCAACTTTACCTCTTCTAAAACTATTTTCAAGTAAGAAATTACTTAACCTTTCATACCAAGATCTTGGAACTTGTTTGAGTCCATACAAGGCTTTCTTCAACTTGTAGACATGGTTTGGATTTTTGAAATCTTCAAAGCCTGGAGGTTGTTCTACATAGACTTCTTCCTTGATGTATCCGTTTAGGAAAGCACTTTCTTACATCCATTTGAAACAATTTGAATGTCGTAAAGGAGGCATATGCTAGCAACAAATGAATAGCTTCAAGTCTTGCTACGGGAGCATAGGTTTCATCATAGTCTATGCCTTCTTCTTGTCTATAACCTTTTGCAACCAACCTTGCTTTGTTCTTGGTGATATTTCCATCTTCATCAAGCTTATTTCTGAAAACCCATCTGCTGCCAATAACATGCATATTGTTAGTTTTAGGAATTAAATCCCATACCTGATTTCTTTCAAACTGATTTAGCTCTTCTTGCATTGCTATACACCAATGATCATCTGTCAAAGCTTCTTCTACGGTCTTTGGTTCGATCTGTGAAAAAAAAGCAACATTCATACAGAAATTATTCATGTTCTTCCTTGTTCTTACACCTTTTGAGATATCTCCAATGACGTTGTCCAGAGATACTTCTTTTGGTGGTCTCCATTCTCTTGGTAGACTTTCATTTTGAGGAGGATTATCATCCAATTTGATTTCTTCAACAGCTTCTTCTAAAGGAGTTCCTTCTTGATATTCTCCTTCATCATCTACAAAGATTCTTTTTTACTCAAGAGGGGTTTCCTCAAGGTCTAGATATTCATCAAAGACAACATGTATAGATTCTTCAACATTTAAAGTCCTTTTATTAAAAACTCTATATGCTTTACTATTCAAGGAATAACCTAAAAATGTAGCTTCATCGGTTTAGCATCAAATTTTCCAAGGCTATCTTTTCCATTATTCAAAAACAAAACATTTGCATCCAAAAATTCTAAAATGAGAAATATTTGGTTTTCTTCCTTTGGAAAGCTCATATGGTGTTAATTTCAAAATAGGTCTTATTAAAATCCTATTTAAAACATAACAAGCGGTGCTTACGGCATCAGTCCAAAAATATTTAGGTAAATTATTTTCATTCAACATAGTTCTTGCAAGTTCTTCCAAAGATCTATTTTTCCTTTCAACTACACCATTTTGTTGTGGTGTTCTTGGTGCTGAAAAATTATGAGAAATACTTTGTTCTTCACAAAAATTTTCAAAAGATACATTTTCAACTACACCATGATCACTTCTTAAAAACTTGATTTTCAAATCCTTTTCATTTTCAATAACCTTGGCAAATTTTCTAAATTCTTTGAAAGCATCACTCTTAGATGAAAGAAAAAGAGTCCAAGTAAATCTAGAGTAATCATCAACAATCACAAGAGAATAATAATTGCCACCAAAACTTTTTGTTCTAGAGGGACCAAATAAATCCATGTGCAGTAATTCTAAAGGTTTAGAAGTGGAAACAATACTTTTAGATTTAAAAGAATTTTTAGTTTGCTTCCCTTTTTGACAAGCTGCACATAGTTTGTTCTTTTCAAAAATCAGTTTTGGCAAACCAATTACTAACTCTTTTGATATGAGTTTACTTAGATGAGGCATATGAATGTGAGCAGCTCTTCTATGCCATAACCATGGATCCTCTTCTTTAGCAACTAAACAAGATAAATTACTAGATGTAGATGCACAATCAATATCAATTAAATAAATATTATTATGTCTCTTACCAATGAGGGCGATTTCATTTGAGTCCTTGTGATGAATTTTGCAAAGATCACTATCAAAAGTTACCTTTAAACCTTTATCACAAAGTTGACTAATGCTTAGCAAATTGTGCTTCAACCCATCAACAAGAAGAACATCATGAATCTTTAAAGATTCTCCAATAACTCCACTATCAATGATCTTTCCCTTGTTGTTGTCTCCATAGGTTACAAAACCTTGCTCTTTCTTTTTGAAGCTTTTGAATTTGCTTTTATCACCCGTCGTGTGTCTTGAACAACCACTATCAAGATACCACAATGGCTTCCTAGACTTGGGACCAACCTGCATCATAAACAAAAATATTTAAGTCCCCTAAAGTCACTTATTAGGGTCCTCATGGGTTAGAAATAGTTTTTCCTTTGGGAACCCATTTGTATTTCCCATTAGGAACACTAAAACGCTTAATATTGCATTTATTAACCGAATGACCTTTATGCATACAATAAAAACATGTAGGAACATTTGTTTTTCTTGAGAAATATGCATTTTTATAAACTTTCTTTGTAGGAACACTTGTTTATTAGAGAAATTTGTATTTTCAAAAACCTTATTTGGATTAGACATTTCTCCTTTTACAAAAACAGTTTTGGTAGGTTTATGATTAAATCTGAAATTATAACCAAGTCGTGCTTTTTCATATAAACCTTTTTGCACATTTAAAACATTATTTAAATTTTTATTTCCCATAGTAATTTTTGAAAGAGATGTTTCAAGATAAGATACTTTATTAGCAAGAACACTACAATTTTTGCAAACAGGAATTTTTGTTTTGCATTTGCAAGGAATTTTTTCTTTTTCCAAATCCTCTTTCAAAACCTTTCTCTCTTCTTCCAAATCAATAATTTTCTTTTCAAGACTCTTATAGTCATTTTTTAATTTGTTATGAAAAGAAGTTAGTTTTTCAGATTTTTCACATAAATGAAGAAACTCTTCAAGCAATTCATCATAATTATTTGGAAGATCGGAATCACTTACCTTGCTACATGTGGATTCAGCATCATCATCCTCCATGAGACAAATGTTTGCTTCTTCTTCCGAATCACTTGCACTTTCAGAAGAACTTACTTAATTATCCTCCCAAGCAATGTACGCCTTCTTTTTCTTCTTGTCAAAAGACTTTTCGTATTTCTTTGCTTTTTCTTCATCTTTCTTGATGTTGGGGCAATCCGACTTCAAGTGTCCCCTTTTTCCACAACCATAGCATTTAAAGTTATCAAGAGAATTTAAATTTTTAGCTTTCTTACCTTTCTTGAAATTTCCTTTGTTTTTGTTCTTGATAAACTTCTTGTATTTCTTGACAAACAGGTTGATGTCATTGCATTCAAGGTTATCATCTGAATCACTACTCTCATCCTTGTAGGATTCGGCTTTAAGAGCAACACCTTTTCGTTTAACGTCTTCTTCCTCTCCTTTGAAGCGTCCAAGCTCAATTTCGTGTTCTCTAAGCTTACCAAAGAGAGTTGTCATATTCATGCTTGCGAGATTCTTGGATTCCGAGATAGCCGTCACCTTGGGTTGCCATGTCCTGTCCAAAGATTTTAAAATTTTCACATTTAATTCCCCAGTGTCAAATTTCTTACCTAACGCCTTGAGGTGATTTACAATTTGAGTAAATCTTTTTTGAACATCATAGATGGTTTCCCCTTTGCCCATACGAAACATCTCATATTGTTGAATCAAGGTGTTCTTCCTTGATCTTTTGACGTCTTCCGTTCCTTCATGTGTGACTTCAAGAGTGTCCCACATCTCCTTTGCTGTAGTGCAATCAGACAACCTGTAAAACTCATCAACAGTTAAGGCAGATGATATCATATTGCATGCCCTTATGTCGCATTGATACTCATTGTACTCATCTTTTGTCCAACTTGCTCTCACTTTGGGTACCTACACTTCATTAACAACAGTCATAGGAATATATGGACCATTTACAATTGCATCCCAAACGCCTTGATCATTAGACCTAAGGAAAATCTCCATCCTCTTTTTCCAAAAAGGATAGTTTTCACCAGTAAAGAGTGGTGGTCTATGAATAGATGCACCTTCAGCAAAGATTGATTTTTGCCTATCATAAGGATCTTGATTTTGAGTAATTTTCAAAAAGCAGCTCTGAGGCCAATTGTTAGAAAAATAAATGGCAGTGTAAAAATCAAGAGGGGGGGTGAATTGGATTTTTAATAAACTTTTTCTCTTTAAAATAATTTTCCAGATATTAAACAAATGTTTTAAAACTAGGATGCGGATTATCCTTAACCTTAGATGAGTGCAGTTTGAATTACAATTGGTAATATGATCCACAATAAAAAGAGATAGGGAAAGAGAAAGAACACAGAGATTTATACTGGTTCGGATTATGCCACTCCTACGTCCAGATCCCAATCACCACAAATACATGATGATTACCCCACTATCTTTAATTGAAATTACAAACACCAATTCATGCAATAACAAATAAAGATAAAGGAAACACTTCCTCAGACACACTAAGGATGAAACACCTCCTCAGACACACTGAGGATGATACCACCTCTCTTGACACACAAGAGATGAACACACCTCCCTTAGAACAGATCCAAGGGATGAACTTTACCTGTTTAGAAAACAGTAAAAGAAAACACCTGATTGAGTGCTGAATGAAAGCTTAAGCATAATGATCACCACTTCCAAAGACTTTAATCAACCTTGAGAGAGCAAGAAAGCGGTTTTGAAAAACTATAGCGCAAGAACACTTTGAATATTGTGTTGTATCAGATGTGTTGAACCTAAGAAATTCTCTTTCATTTTATATTTTATAATTCGAAAATACATCAAAGTTTCCATTCTTAGGTTGATTCAGCATTGAATTCACAAAAACAACTTATTTAATCGATTATCTAAAAAGCTTAATCGATTATATCAGAGTTAAAAACTGGAAAACTCATTTTGCCTGATATAATCGATTAGATTAAGGCCATGATCGATTATATTAACCCATAATCAATATAATCGATTATCAAAAACACTTAATCGATTATTTTGTTCGTTAAACTATTTTGATTCAAATTTAAAGTAAAATAATCGATTAGACTTCGTATCATAATCGATTAAAAGTGTAGAAAAACGTTTTTGCGAGAAAACTACTTGCTCTAAAGTTCGAAATGGTCTTGAATGGGATTTATGACTTACTCTTTTCATCCATCACCCAAAACAGAAACTTCTAAACTTGAAACTCCAGCACTTGAGAAAATCTTCATCAATCTTCTCTCTTGAAAGCTTTAAACACTCTTTATGCCTTGCCTTTTCATCAAGCAACCTTCCTTTGTGAGATGAAACAAGTCTTTAATGTTGTTTAGAGAACTTAAAATCTTCATCATCAAAACTTTAACTGTTCATGAAATATTGAGAGGACTTCATCAACACTTGTTCTTGAAAATATGCCAACAAACATGACCAAGTTTACACTTTGTCTAAAACAAAATAATTTCAATATTTAAAAATGTATATGAGGATTCTCTGCACACATTTGGGACTCATTGAATGATACTATTGGATTCCCTATTGTACCTACTAATGCAGAAAAATAATAGCAAAAATTTAAAAGTGGCATGAGTGTATCACAATTGCATTCGAAGTTACTCACATGACCAATTTTACATTGAGTCCAAAACAAAATGATTTAGATTTTTAAAAATGTATATAAGACTTCTCTGCACACATTTAGACTCATTGAAAAGTACCCACTTTCATTCAATAGTCCGCATAATTGTTACACTATTCAAGACAAACACATGCATCTCTCTTCATAAATAGAGCTTTTTAGGACTCTTTTTGTTAAAACTAAGAACCCAAGATCAACAGAGCATATCTTTTATTTTCATAGTGTGTAATTGTCTATTTTAATTGCATGTATATATCTATGATGTTGTTGTATGTTAAAGATATTCATTCAATTAACTATTGTTCTTCAGCTACTATGGTTGGAGTGAGGGAACAAAATCAGTACACACTAATTGCAAATGTGCTGAGGATTGTGCCTAGGATTATGCAGATATTTGCACTCATGGAATGGTATTATTAGATTCCCTTACATGTCTACTGTTGGGAAAAATAATTGTAAAAATTTAAGAATGGCACATGGGTGTTAGAAATGCCTCATAAATGGCTTAGATGATCAACTTTATACTGAATGTAAAATAAAATAATTTTGAGTTTTGACTAATTAAAAAAAGATTATTTGTACACATTTGAACTCATTGAATGATACTATTGGATTCCTTGACATGCACATCTTTGGAGAAAAATAATAACAAAAATTTAAGAGTGACACATGAGTTTTAGTATTGTGTCAAAAGTAACTCATACATAACTATTTGGACTAGGTCCACGATAAAATTATTTCAATTTTTAAAATTGTACCGAGTGTTCTCTGCACACATTTGGACTCATTGAGTGTTAACTATTGGATTTTGTGATGTGTCCATTGTTGGGGAAAAGTAATACAAAAAATTTAAAAGTAACACAAGGGTGTTGGAATTGCCTGAGAATTGGCTAACATGATCAAGTTTGCACTAAGTCTAAAACAAAATAATTTTATTATGTAAAAATGTACATGAGGATTCTGCACACATTTGGGACTCATTGAATGATACCTTTGGATTTTCTAATGTACCTACTTCTGGAGAAAAATAATAGCAAAAATTTAAAAGTGACACAAAGGTATTAGACTTGCCTTAGAAATGACGCACATGACCAACTTTGCACTAAGTACAAAATAAAATAATTTAGATTTTTTAAAATATACATAAGATCCCTCTGCACATATTTAGACTCATTGAAAAGTATCCACTCTCACACCATAGTCCACATAATTATTACACTATTCAAAACAAATGCATGTATCTCTCTTCATAAATAGAGCATATCTTGTACTTTGATCATCTTCATGTGTAATTGTCTGTTATATTTATGATTTTGTTGTAGGTTAAACATATTCATTTAACTAACTGTTGTTCTTTAGGTACTATGATTGGAGCGAGGGAACAAAATCAGTATCTGCCACTTACAAATGTGCTGAGAATTATGCCTAGAATCCTACCACCACATGCGAAGATCTCAGACCACGCAAAAAAGACCATCCAAGAATGTGTTTTTTAGTACATAAATTTTATCACTGCATAAGCAAATGATCGATGTTAAATTGTAACTACTGAAGATGTATTGTGGGCTATGAAAAAGCTTGGCTTTGATGAGTATGTAAACCTCTTACTATGAGGCGTGCTTCTACTTCTACTTCTCTCCCTCCTATGGAGATGAATTCACCTTATCCTCAAGCTTTTGGAATGTTTGACTATGATGTATCACAATCCATAGCTTCATCCTCTAGATCAGGTGATTTGTTCCCAACTTTGATCCCTAACTTGTTTTCTCTTTTATAGTTTCTGTGTTTTGTTTGAGACAATGTGTCATAATTATTTATATTCATGTTTGTTAAGACTTTTGAATCATGAACTATAATAAAAAATAAATAATTGTTTTAAAACATAACTATTTGTGTATTATGCTATTTTATTTAAATATAGAAATACATTAATTTTTCTATTAGTTTATTAATAATTTATTATAATATATTCAAGGTTTATATCCTAAGATGTTATGTATATTTTTTTTAAAAGTTAATCATGTTATAATTCGATTTTTATATCAATGTCGTAATTTATTAAATATTCTCTTATAACACATATTTCACATTTATTAAAATTTTAAGATGACCAACTGAGCAAATAATTAACTTAAACATATATTATAATAATAATAATAATAATAATAATAATAATAATAATAATAATAAGTATATTAAACTAAATTTATTTTATTTTATATAAGATAACATTAGACAATTTTGTACAGTAATAATAAATATTATTGGATTTATAATATATTAAAAGTAGAAAAAGTAGGTTATAGAGAATCTCTCCTAGTAATATTTAGTTGTATTTACTTGATGGAATTCTTCTTATGAACATTCTTTATTAATTTTAATTTCAATTGCAAATGAAATAAATAATTTATAATCAATTTAATACTGACTTTTTGAGAATTTGTTTATAATACTAATTAGTATAATCTATATTACCCACAAATAATAAATTATTATAATTAGTAAAACGTAATGAATGAATATTAATTTACTGAGAGAGAGTTAATAATTTTATCAAATCATATTAATTATGTATACGTGTGCTGTAGACAAATAATGAAATATTGGTGCAAACAAAAACAATGGTCCAATTTAAGTTTTCCGAACAATAATTTAAAAACTCGAAAGGAAATATTTTAGGTAGTTGATGTTAACCAATTTGAGAAAATAAATGTAAGAATTTTATTTTAATGGTTATTAGAAAATACTTGAAAATAGATATTTTAAGTTAATTGAAGAAACTAGGAATGATTAAAATAGAAGGTAAATTTTGAATTTCTTTTCATCATTGAATTTGCTTAGTATTGAGTAATTGATTTTTTATGATTAGAATTAGTTAGATTAATATGAAGATAGAAATAATGTTGGTGGTAGTTAAAGTTATATATTGAAATTTTGTTATATGTTGGTTCTAAGAAATAATAGGTTGAAGTTTGGAAAATGTTTTGGTTGCGAAAAGATATTATAGTTTTGATAATAATTGTAAATTATTTTTTTAGATTTTTTATAAGTTATATTTAAAGTTGATTAAATGAGTAAAACTTAATATATCTTATTATGAGTTATATTTATTTAGAAGAGGAATATATATAGTTATGTATCTTGTAATTTTTGTATAACCTTATATTTATATTTTATGAATTCCAGAATGAGTTGATGAAAAGAATAGTTAGATGGTTTAAATATTACTAAAAAGAACTTAAAAATGTATATAATAAAAAGTAGTAACCTAAAAGCTAGTTGTAATATATTATATTTAGTAAATGAACATAATGTTGTGTTTAGGGTAATTTATGTTTATGCAAATTTTTTACTTAAATAATATTTTAAGAAAACTCTTCATTTGTACTTGTGTCCACTTCATTTGCATGAATTGATTTGTTTACTGGAGCATGTTAGAATTTGACTTTATGGGAATAGGATATTTGGTGGTGCAATTTTGGATGCTAAAATTGGGTCATTCCATAACCGAATTTTGAACAGGTTTTTCTTTGCTTTCATAATTTTATATTAAATATTATATACATTTTAAAAGTTTTATATTATATATTATATATTGTGTATTGGTTTTAAAATTTATATATTATATTACATATTATTGTACAATAATATATAACTTATATAATTATAATATATTATATTATATAATATATTTATTTAGAAATAAAAATTTGATTATGTTATTAAAATTTATATTTTTTAAAATGTATAACAAAATATAAAAAATTAGTAATTGTAAAAAAATGTATAAACTTAAAAAAAAGGAAAATCAAAGTTAAATGATTGAAATTCATTTAAGAAGGTACAAAATAATATATGAAATAAATATATAATAAAGATTATATTAAAATAAAATGTTGAAATAAAAAATTCAAATAAAAGATTGAAATAAAACATCGAAATTCTAAGAATAATATTATTGATCTTTGTCTTCCTCTATAATAGATTGTGTTTGTAATCACTTTCTTTTTCCTCAATTGTTGATAAACATATTATAAAAGGAGAAGATAAATTATAATCATTATTCTTATAAAGAAAGGGTATTATTAAAAAATATTAAGAAATTTATTACAAATTATAAAATTTAATAATTTTTTTAGTTTCTATAACATAACCTTAAAGGACTATTAAAAAATAGATAAAGTATTTAATAACATTAAAGAACTCAAGTTATAAAAAGAATAAAAATTATTTTTATTTAATTTTCATGTTGTATATGCATTGAATTTTAAAAAAAATTAGGGAAATTCATACCCTCTCCTGCCCCTGAAAAACTTCCACTGTCTTTAGTTAATTTCTTTTCTAAAATGTTCTTGAAATTATTCCTTTATATATAAGATCACATAAACTAAACTAACCTTATAAATATTTAATACTTTATATGGCAAGTTTATACAAAGTTTTATTTCAACACAAAAACATGTAAAGAATATTTCAGAAAGCACAGTTACACAAAAATGGAAACTAGTTTTTGTAGAGGATGTTTAACTTTTTTAAATATCAGAAGCAAATTGAAGATCATGATTTAATTGTCTTGAAAATAAGTCAACAATCCTATAGAAGTGCCCATATTCAAAGCCGTTTATCTTCAACAAAAGTTTCTTACCAAGTTACCCGTCTCTCTGTATATATATTACAATTTACAAAGTAAATGAAAAGAAAGATATAGTAGATGCTACAACTACTAAAACTCTTGCTAAATTATTGGAAGACTTGTTCTTAATATAAAATCTTGTATAACTCAAACGAGTTAATAAAATCCATAAAATAACTTTGATTATTTTAACTTCTTATATTCAATAACTCTAAACTTTATTATATATCTACTATTTGAGTTTCAATATACTTTTACTTACAAGAACTCAGTTAATTTGTTTAAAAGTAGAAGTGAAGAAAATAGATAAAGTATAAATATTTTATTTACAAATGGATATACGAACGGGTCTGTCCGTCAATTTAAGTCTGCAACTATATAAACCCATACTATACAAAATTCGTCCGTTTAACTTACATTTTAAACGATTTTTAATTTTTTATATATTGTAAAACTTGTGGATTAAATGAGTAAGCCCACACCTTCCAAAGTTACATAGAGATTTTTTAACATTCATTTGTATAACAATAATTTACTCAATTCATTAAACAATGCATAACTAATAAAAGAAAAATAAATACATTTTAGAGTTGAATTAAGCTTGGTGATAATCAATAGAAATAAAAAATATTATATTTTATATTGAATTAGACTTGGTAATAACCTATACAAATAATAACTATTAGAGTTTGGATTGAATTTGACTTAGTATGGCGGGTTATGGATTGCGCGTAACCCTCGGTGGATAAAAGCTGCTTAACTCGCAGGTTGTGTGGGAAACTCACACTAAAAATTTACTAAAACACTTAGGGGTCGCACTGCGGGCTGGCCCGCTTTTGCTTTCCTGCATTTATGTTGCCAAAAACGGGCTGGGATGAGCCAGCTTGCTTAAGGATCGGGGGCTATAAATGCTTGGATTCCCTAATGTACCCACTGCTGCAGAAAAATAATAGCAAAAATTTAAAAGTAGCACAAAGGTATCATAATTGCTTTAGAAATGACTCACATGACTAATTTTGTAGTAAGTCCAAATCAAAATAATTTAGATTTTTAAAAATGTACATGAGACTTCTCTGCACAAATTTAGACTCATTGAAAAGTATCCACTCTCACTCCATAGTCCAAATAATTATACACTATTCAAGACAAATGCATGCCTCTCTCTTAATAAATAGAGCGATCTCTTTTAGTGCTCTTTTTGGTAAAACTAAGAACCAATATTGCATGTATTCTCTCTTAATAAATAGAGCTCTTTTAGTGCTCCTTTTTGTAAAACTAAGAACCAATTGTCTATATTCATTGCATGTATGTATCTATTATATTGTTCTGGGTTAAACAGATTCATCTATTTAACTGTTGTTCTTTAGGTACTACGGCTGGAGTGAGTGAACAAAATCAGTACATGCCAATTGCATATGTGCTGAGGATTGTACCTAAGATTATGCAGTTATTTGGACTCATTGTATGGTATTATTAGAATTCTTGACATGCCTACTGTTGGAAAAAAGGAGTAGCAAAAGTTTAAGAATTACACATGGGGGTTAGAAATTTAAGAATGACACATGCGTGTTAGAAATGCCCCATAAGTGGCTCACATGATCAACTTTGTTCTAAATTTGAAACAAAATATTTTGAGTTCTCTGACTCATTGAATGGTACCATTGGATTCCTTGCCATGTGTATTTTTGGAGAAAAATAATAGCAAAAATTTAAGAGTGGCCCATAGGTGTTAGAATTGTCTCTAAAGTGATTCACAAGACCAAGTTTGCACTAAGTACAAAACAAAATCATTTGAATTTTTAAAATTTTACATGAGTCTTTTGTGCACACAATTCTAATCAGAATGGTACCATTGGACTCCTTGACGTACGCATTTTTGGAGAAATATAATAACAAAAATTTAAGAGTGGCACATGGGTGTTAGAATTGTCTCCAAATTGACTCACATGACCAAGTTTTCACTAAGTCCAAACCAAAATCATTTCAATTTTTAAAATTGTAGATGAGTGTTCTCGACACACATTATTTAGACTCATTGAATGGTACTATTAGATTTCATGATGTGTCCATTGTTGGGAAAAAATAATGTAAAAAATTTAAAAGTGGCATATGTTGGAATAAATGGCTAAGTTTAAGAGGGGGGTGAATTAAACTCTCAAAGATTTTCAAAATACAATGGCCAAATGTGAAAAACAGATTCGGAATGAAGACTGAAAACCAGTTTTAATAGGTTCTTGAAATGCTTTTAATCAATTGATCATATATCCAATTCAATTACAATTTAAAATTCAATTGCCGAATGTAAAAGATCAAGGGAAGAAGAACAACACAGCAGATTTATACTGGTTCACCTTTCAACAAAGGCTACATCTAGTTTCCTAAACACACAAATTCAATCAATTCACTAAAAACCAGTTTTTACATGAAAACTGAAAACCAAAAAGCTGCACCTAGTCTTGAACCCTACAAGACCTCTAAACACTTGTAAAACCCTATTACAAGAACCCTTAATCACCCTGATTAAGAGACGAACACGCAGCTAACTCACACACAAAGAATTGGATTGAATTCACCTGGAAATTCAGAGCAAAAATGAAAAACAGAGCAAGAGCTGAACGAAAAAACAGAGCATGCAAATCTTGATTCAATTCGCAATCAATTGGATCTTGGACTTCTTGGAGAGATTCGAAAATTGATTTAGAGTGTAAGAGAAACGTTCTTGCTCAGTGGGTTCTTCTAAAAATGATTCGTCACCCAGTTCTTTGAATTTTGAGTTATTTATAGCAAAGCTGTTAAAACTGATTCTGACGAGAATAATCGGTTGAAATCGCATTTTAACCGGTTGTTTTCATTAAAACCAATTTTCCAGAGAGCACCCTTTTTCTGAAACTTGAAATCAGTTAGTTGAAAAACCCGTTTTAACTAGCTATTCCAGAGAACTGGAATTCCTGAACAAAGATACCAGGATTTTAACTGGTTTAAATTTCGAAAACAGTCAATTAAAATTTCCCAAATACAAAGCTTGAAAAACGAAGAACAGTTTAACTAGTTGAAATCAGATTTTTAATCAGTTAAAAAATAGTTAAACCTTTGAAAACAATTTAAAACCTTTTTAAAACATTTCAAAACAATTTAAACCCAAGATTAAGTCCAAGATTAATTGAAATGCAACTTACCACACAACCTAAGACTGTCTAATCCTAAGACACAATCTTCATTCTTTAAGCACCATCATCTTCGTCATCAAAGGTGGTTGGAGACATCAAATCCACTTGAAACCAAGTCTTCAAGTCCAACAAACTCCCCCTATTTGATGATGACAACCACTTGATGCATTCATTGTCTTTGAAGAATGTAAGAGTCCTGCACAAAAACAAAATACAGCAGCAGAAATAGCAGAACAGTGTGCTAAAACAATATAGCATTAAAAATAGTAGTAGTATAGCAGAAGCACTTTCACAGCAACAGCGTTGCAGATTCAGATTCTCCCCCTTTCACCAGATTCTCTCCCTTTCACTTGCACTTCCGCTTCATGTGCCTTCAAATGCATTCAACAATTTCTCCCCCTTTGGAATCATCAAATAGCATAAGGGAATAGAAATAGCATATGCAGCGAATTTAAAATTGTTCAAGATACATGGGAATTTAACCCAATTAAAAACAGCAGCAGCAATTGACTAACACCACATGAACAAAACAAAATTAAAAGAGAAGGCAAGCAACAACAGCTTGTAGGTTGAGCTCCAACAGCAGTAGCAAGAGAGGCTATATGCAGTACAGTACCATATGACCAACAGCAGCAGACATCAATGACAGCATAGCAGATACATCAGCAGAGATCAGTTATTATCTTCTCCACCATCATCACCAGGAGCATCATAATAACCCATATTTATTTGTGCAAGTTGGGCATGTAAATCTTCAATGCTTTGATCAATGCGCCCAAACCTATTCATGCAGTAGTTGTGATGATATTGTTGATGAGATTGGATCGAATCAAACCTTTGTAACACTGTTTGTTCAAACAATGAAAGTGGAGTTCCACGGTCAACTGGAGGAACATAAGGTACAATATCTCCCATCATTGAGTAGTTTTCCGCACTAGGTTCCGCATTTCCAGCTTCATCGATTGCGGCTCAAGCAGCGGTTCAGCGAAGTTCCAGCAGCGCTTGTCTCGCATTGCCGGCTTCTTGTCCAGCAGTCCATGCTCCATTGCTTTTGGTGAAGCCAAACTTAAAGAGAAAGCTATTGTCCAGCTGATGAGATCTCCCTATGTTTATTTTCTGTTCACCTCTAATGTCAACACCAAAATACTCAAGGAATTTGGAAATTATCACAGCATATGGAAGACGATAATCAGGCAGCCTTTTGGACTTCATCATGTGATCCTTGATGATATGTATCCGATTAATTCTCACAGATTTCATCAAACAAAAAATTAGAAGAAGATCACCTTCATTCAATGTAGCATGATTGCTTCCCCTTGGAGTGATCATCCATGTGATGATAAATGTAAGCACCCTTGCTGTCAAGGTTAGTCCACCTACCTGAAATCCACGAACAGATCCTTGAGGATTTCTTAAGCACTCTCTGTACATTTCCACCTTGTTAAAGTCTTCCAAGGAACCACACAAACCCCTACTAACCACAATGCCATCAGTTTTGAAGCCCCCTACTCTTCTCCAAACAGAGTTGTTTATGATCATTTCCTTTCCTTTCACTTTGGAAGTTAAAACAGATCCATCATGTTTGAGATTTGTGTAAAATACTTTCACCAAGTCTGGGTATATGAACCCATTCAACTCCAGAAATTTCTGCAGGTCCTGATGTTGAATCATGGCTATAATGTCGACCAATCCTTCATCTTCCAGACCACTGAAAGCCGAGCACTTTCGGTGGGTTTACAGACTCTTCCTACCGATATGGGATTGAAACTTCTCAATCCTCTCTTCATCACCATCGAACCATGCTTCAATAGACCCATGTCTATAAGAATGAGTTGCTGGAATTTCAGGTTCCTTATTTTTGGATGACCCAGCATTTTTTGATCTCTTCCTTGGGTTGCTTGAAGATGCCATTTCAGAAAAGATAAAGTGCAGAGACATAGAGTATAGAGAATGTATTATGCAGATTTTACACGGGCAGTGTGAATGTTAATGCAACAATGCTACGCACATGTATTTAACATTTCAGATTTTCAGGTTTTAACAAATCAATGCTTTATTCAGTCAAAGAAGCAATTAAAATGCATTCAGTTGGAATATATGGGACAGAGAAATGCAGTATGCACAGACTTGACCAAGGAATTCAGTTGGTTGAATGCAATACGTATTTGGAGAGAGAAACCAGCTAAAAAGTAAAGCAAAGGCACTACAAGACAAAACAGCAGTCAAGATTCTTTGCACCAGCTTTATTTATCATGTTCAGATGCACAATTCTCAATTAATCAACTTAAATGCACCAATTGAATGTGAATCAATGCAGTTTAACAGCAAATTTGTTCAAATTTTAAATTTTACATGGTGTCAGGCAATTTCAGTCAGTTGATTTATGAGAAACAGCTGATTAAAACAGATATCCTGATACAGATTTAATGCATTTAACTGACTAATTCGACAGTTTAACTGGCTAAAACAGAAACAGATATCACTACACTTCCACTGCAGCCCCAAATTAGGCAAAACAACTGATTAAAAGCACGAAACAACTAACTAAAATTCGAAATATCACTGCAGATTTGACTAATAACATACAATATGCAAATCTAAATGCAATTAATCAAGAAATATGTAGATTTAAACATTCAAACACACAAAACAACATGAATAACAACAGAAATGAATCACATACACGAATTACATCACATTTGAAACATCAAGAACACCCAACTCATTTCTTAATTGGAACAACCTATCTTTTGGGAGTGGTTTGGTAAATATATCAGCAAGTTGGTTATTAGAGTCAACAAATTCAATTATGCAATCTCCTTTTGAACATGATCCCTAATGAAATGGTGCCTTATTTCTATATGTTTCGTTCTAGAGTGCAAAATAGGATTTTTGTTAAGTTGATAGCACTTGTATTGTCACACCTAATAGGAATGTGATCTAGTTTCAAACCATAATCAAAAAGTTGTTGTTTTAACCAAAGAGTTTGAGCACAACAGCTCCCAGCTGCAACATACTCGACTTGAGCGATGAGACAAAGCCACACTAGCTTGCTTTTTGCTATGCCATGATACTAGACTACTTCCTAGTAGATGACAAGTTCCACTAGTTCTTTTTCTATCAAGTTTACATCCAGGCAAAGTCTGCATCCGAATAGCCCACTAGATTAAAAGAAGCACCTTTAGGATACCACAAACCAACATTAATAGTTCCTTTTAGATATTTCAAGATTCTTTTGGCAATTGCAAAATGTGATTCTTTAGGATTAGATTGAAACCTAGCACACATGCATACACTAAACATTATATCAGGCCTACTAGCAGTTAGATATAATAGTGAACCTATCAAACCTCTATACTTAGTGGAATCAAAAAGGTTTACCACTTTCATCCGCATCAAGATAGCTGCTGGTAGCCATGGTTGTGCTTGATTCTTTGCAGCTGTCCATCTCATATTTCTTTAATAGCTCTTTGCAATATTTTGACTGATTGAGGAATGTTCCATGATCCAATTGCTTGACTTGTAAGCCTAAGAAAAAGTTTAGATCACCCATCATTGACATCTCAAACTTCCCCTGCATAGCTGCAACAAATTCTTCACAAAGCTTCTCATTAGTGGATCCAAAGATTATATCATCCACATAAACCTGCACAAGTATTATGCTGTCCAAAGACTTCCTAATGAACAAAGTTTTATCAACTTGGCCCCTTTCAAAGTTTTGAGAGATAAGAAAGTTACTTAACCTTTCATACCATTGTCTTGGAGCTTGTTTGAGTCCATAAAGAGCCTTTTTGAGCTTATATACATGGTTAGGCAATTTGTGATCAACAAATCCAGATGGTTGTGAAACATAAATTTCTTCATTTATATATCCATTCAAAATGCACTTTTCACATCCATTTGATGAAGTTTGAATCCAATCATGCATGAGAAAGCAAGTAATAACCTAACTGACTTCTAACCTAGCAACTGAGAGCATACGTTTCCTCATAATCTATTCCTTCCTCTTGGTTATACCCTTTAGCTACAAGCCTAGCTTTATTTATAGTTATTACTCCTTGATCATTCATTTTATTTTTAAACACCCACTTTGTGCCAATTATATTCATATTAGGTGTGCAAGGGACTAGTTCCCAAACCTCATTCCTTTTAAATTGGTTCAGTTCATCTTGCATTGCCAAAATCCAGTTTTCATCTAATAATGCATCATCAACACATTTAGGCTCAACTTGGGAAACAAATGCAGCAGTTAAACATGTATCATGCATAGACCTTCTTGTAGAAACACCTCTCTGAACATCTCCTATCACATTTCCAATGGACAGATTGCGAGGCACCCTCCATTCTTTAGGTAGATCATTTTCTGCAGACTTTAATTCGGTGCCGGGATTTCGATCGGTTCTTTCCGATTTTCACCGACTAAAATTCCACCTGCAGCGAGCTTTATCGGTTTCTACATGCCCAATTGATACACCTTCAATTAAGTTCTCTTCACCTGCACCTGCACCACTCACTGCACCTTCATTTTGAACATTAGTCTCATAAAAAACAACATGTATTGATTCCTCAATGATAGCTAATCTCTTGTTGAAGATCCTAGATGCTTTGCTATGTAAAGAATAGCCTAAAAACAATTCATCATCAGCTTTAGCATCAAATTTGCCAAGTTTTTCTTTGCCATTATTTAAAACAAAACACTTGCAGCCAAACACTCTAAGATGTTCTATGTTGGGTTTTCTCCCTTTGTACAATTCATAAGGGGTTTTCTTCAAAATAGGTCTTATCAAAACCCTATTTATTATGTAACATGCAGTATTTACTGCATCCGCCCAAAAATATTTAGGGATGTTTGATTCATTAAGCATTGTCCTTGCTAGTTCCTCAAGTGATCTATTTTTCCTCTCAACAACACCATTTTGTTGAGGAGTCCTAGGTGCTGAAAAGTTATGCTTAATCCCATATTTTTCACAAAAATGATTGAACTTTTCATTTTCAAATTCCCCTCCATGATCACTTCTAAGAGCACTTATGCTGCAGCTGTTTTCATTTTGTAAAACCTTGGCAAGTTTCTTAAAAGCATGAAATGCATCATTTTTATTTTTCAGAAACAAAGTCCAAGTAAACCTAGAATAGTCATCAACAATAACCAAAACATAATAGTTTCCACCAATACTCATTGTTCTAGATGGACCAAACAAATCCAAATGCAGCAATTCTAAAGGTTTTGTTGTAGACACATAATTTTTCAGATTAAAAGAAACTTTGGTTTGTTTACCCTTTTGGCATGCATGACAAATTTTACCTTTCTCAAATTTCAGTTTTGGTATCCCTAAAACAAGTTCTTTTGAAACCAGTTTTTCCAAATGATTCATGTTAATATGTGCAGCTCTCCTATGCAAAAGCCATGAACTATCTTCCTTAGACATGAGACATGTAAAATTAGTTGCACACATATGATCAAGATCAAGCATATAAATGTTCTCAATTCTCTTGCCTAACATGCAGATTTTATCGAATTTTTCTCAATGATCTTGCAATGATTTGTTTCAAAATGATTCTAAATCCTTTATCACATAACTGGCTAATACTAAGTAGATTATGCTTCAAACCTTCAACATATAACACGTTTTCAATGAGGATTGAAGAAATGTTACCAACATCACCACTTCCAAGGATTTTCCCTTTGTTATTATCTCCATATGTGACAAAACCTCCATTTTTCAAGGTGAGTTTGACAAACTTCCTTTTGTCACCACACATGTGCCTTGAACAGCCACTGTCTAGATACCACAATGATTCCTTGGCCTTCAAGAACACCTGCAAAACACAATCAATGGAGAGAATTTGGTAGCCACATCAATTTGGGTCCAACAAAGTTAATAACCTTTCTACCACATTTTGGCTTCCAAATATATTGACCACTAGGAACACCAAATTTTCTGATTTTGCATGACTTTGAAGTATGTCCCTTGTTCATACAATAAAAGCATCTAATAGATGAAGTGCTGGACGGTTTTCTATGTGAAAAGAAATTTCTATAAGGCTTTTGTTTCTTTTGAAAACCATTTTTATATCCAAGTCCAACTCTATTCGTTACACAATTTTTAAAGTCTAAAAGTGTATCCAAGTTGGCTCTTCCCATGGTGAATTTAGCTAGCGATTTGTTCAAATACTCAATTTGATTTTCTAAAATTCTGCAGTTTGTGCAGATTTTTTCAGCATGTTCACCATTGCAACTTGAAGCCTTGTAAATCATTTCCAGATTTTCAAAATCAGTTTTTGAATTTTCTAGCTCTTTCTCTAGCTCTTTCACCTTGTTCTCTAGCCAATTGTTCATACCTTTAAGCCTATTGTTTGAACAAGCAACTTTATTAGCCTCTTCATGCAATTCCAGAAAATTTTGCAGCAGCTGATCATAAGGAAGACCATTTTGAGTAGTTGAGGAACTTACACTACTTGCTGTATCACAATCAGTCATAAGGCAAAGATTGGCCCTTTCATCATCACTTGAAGAATCACTAGAGGAGATATCATTCTCATCCCATGCTATGTAATCCTTCTTGGTTTTGAATGATTTTTCATGCTTCTTTTCTCCATTCCTCTCTTTGTTTTGTGAGTATGGACATTCAGCCTTAATATGTCCCTGTTTTCCACAACCAAAACAAGTAAAGTTAGAACAAGCTAAATCAGTTTTTTTATTATACCTCTTGTTCTTGTAATCTTTGTTCTTGTATTTCAAGAACTTGTTGAACTTTCTAACTAAGAGGTTCAAATTTTCTGCATCACTTCCTCCATGTCCTTCATCCTCACTATTCTCCTCCTTGTGAACCAAAGTCTTCAAGGCTAGCCCTTTCTTTTTCTTGTCACTATCTCCTTGTTCAGCAAGTCTATTCAACTCAAGCTCATGTTCCCTTAGCTTTCCAAAAAGTGCAAGCAACACTCATTGTTGACAAGTCCTTGGATTCAGAAATTGTTGTTACTTTGGGTTGCCAACTTCGATCCAAACATTTCAGCACTTGATGTTCAGCTCCTCTTTCTCAAACACTTTTCCAAGGCCGATCAGATGGTTTATAATGTGTGTAAACCTCTTTTGCACATCTGAAACAGTTTCTCCTGGAAGCATTCTAAACATCTCATACTCTTGGATTAAAGTATGCTTTCTAGCTCTTTTAACATCAGCTGTTCCTTCATGAGTAACCTCCAACACTTCCCACATTTCTTTAGCATTGGAACATTGTGAAACACGAAAAAATTCATCAAGATTAAGTGCAGAAGTTATGATGTTCTTTGCTTTACAATCATATTGCACTTTCTTTCGTTCATCAACATTTAAATTTTCCCATGGTTTCTCTTCTTTAGGGATATACGGTCCATTGACTATAGCATTCCAAATCCCTACATCAATTGATTCAATGAAAATCTTCATTCTAACTTTCCAAAATGGATAGTTTACCCCAGAAAACATAGGTGGCCTGTTTATAGAAGCACCCTCTGCAAAAGGCAATTTTCCTTCAGCCATGTTTGAAATTTTTCAGAAAACTTGAATATTTTTCAAGAACCAGCTCTGATACCAATTGTTGGAATAAATTGCTGAGTTTAAGAGGGGGGGTGAATTAAACTCTCAAAGATTTTCAAAATACAATGGCCAAATGTGAAAAAAAGATTCGGAATGAAGACTGAAAACCAGTTTTAATAGGTTCTTGAAATGCTTTTAATCAATTGATCATATATCCAATTCAATTACAATTTAAAATTCAATTGCCGAATGTAAAAGATCAAGGGAAGAAGAACAACACAACAGATTTATACTTGGTTCACCTTTCAACAAAGGCTACATCCAGCTTCCTAAACACACAAATTCAATCAATTAACTAAAAACCAGTTTTTACATGAACACTACATGAAAACTGAAAACCAGAAAGCTGCACCTAGTCTTGAACCCTACAAGACCTCTAAACACTTGTAAAACCCTATTACAAGAACCCTTAATCACCCTGATTAAGAGACGAACACGCAGCTAACTCACACACAAAGAATTGGATTGAATTCACCTGGAAATTCAGAGCAGAAACGAAAAACAGAGCAAGAGCTGAACGAAAAAACAGAGCATGCAAATCTTGATTCAATTCGCAATCAATTGGATCTTGGACTTCTTGGAGAGATTCGAAAATTGATTTAGAGTGTAAGAGAAACGTTCTTGCTCAGTGGGTTCTTCTAAAATGATTCGTCACCCAGTTCTTTGAATTTTGAGTTATTTATAGCAAAGCTGTTAAAACTGATTCTGACGAGAATAATCGGTTGAAATCGCATTTTAACCGGTTGTTTTCATTAAAACCAATTTTCCAGATAGCACCCTTTTTCTGAAACTTGAAATCAGTTAGTTGAAAAACCCGTTTTAACTAGCTATTCCAGAGAACTGGAATTCCTGAACAAAGATACCAGGATTTTAACTGGTTTAAATTTCAAAAACAGTCAATTAAAATTTCCCAAATACAAAGCTTGAAAAACGAAGAACAGTTTAACTAGTTGAAATCAGATTTTTAATCAGTTAAAAAATAGTTAAACCTTTGAAAACAATTTAAAACCTTTTTAAAACATTTCAAAACAATTTAAACCCAAGATTAAGTCCAAGATTAATTGAAATGCAACTTACCACACAACCTAAGACTCTCTAATCCTAAGACACAATCTTCATTCTTTAAGCACCATCATCTTCATCATCAAAGGTGGTTGGAGACATCAAATCCACTTGAAACCAAGTCTTCAAGTCCAACAGCATAGGGGTGTCGAAATCGCCTCAGAGGTGGCTAACATGATTAAGTTTTCACTAAGTCCAAAACAAAATAGTTTCAACATTTAAAAATCTATATGAGGATTCTCTCCATACATTTGACTCATTAAATGATATTATTGGATTTCCCAAACGTATTTAGTGTTCGAGAAAAATAATAGGAAAAAATTAATGCGGCATAAGGGTATCAGAATTGCTTTAGAAGTGACTCACAGACCAACTTTGCACTAGGTCCAAAACAACATAATTTAGATTTTTAAAAATGTACATAAGCCTTCTCTGCACAAATTTAGACTCATTGAAAAGTACCCACTCTCACTCCCTAGTCCACACAATTATTACACTATTCAAGAGAAACACATGCATCTCTCTTCATAAATAGAGCCTTTTTAAGACTCTTTAGTAAAACTAAGAACCCTAGATCAATAGAGCATATCTTTTACTTTCATCATCTGTAATTGTCTATTCTATTTTCATTGCATGTACATATCTATGATGTTGTTGTAGGTTAAACATATTCATTCAATTAATTGTTGTTCTTTAGGTATTATGGCTGCAGAGTGAAAGAACAAAATCAAGTACATGCCAATTGCACATGTGCTCGAGGATTATGTCTAGGATTATGCGGAAGATATATTTGGACTCATTGAATGGTACGCGTGTGTTCAAAATGCCTCATAAATGATTCACATGATCAACTTTGTAACGACCCAAGAAATCGCTACTATTATCATATTCAATGTGCAAATGTGACTTGCATTAATCGATGATAAAAATATATTATATATATATGATTTGTATTCAATACAAAAGAAAAATCTCTACTAGGACAAATTCTATTGTGAGATATAAAAAAACATATATAAATATATGCATATAATCGCTACTTCATGTTCCAATCTAATCCTGGGACTTAGAAGCATCCTTCTCACCTATTAAAATATCTTCTCCCATGTAGTAAACCACGATCATCGCAAGCCAAACAATCGGCAATTGCAGGGTAAGCTAATAATTAAAAAATATAACAACATAAAATAATAGTATTATGTAATATTCATCATCACATCATTCTCATGCACATTTATCATAGAATATACTTAAATGCTTTGAAATCTAATGCATCTTTAATAATTCAAAAGTAACAACACAAATAATATTATCATGTAATACACATAACCACAACATTCTCATGCACATTCAAAATGTCCTAAAAGAAAACATCTTCCGGAAGACACGACTACTATGCCCGAACTCGTAGACTAACACTTGTGGGTCACATTGTGGTCGGTTACTGTACCGACACAATAACACTCGACCACCCTACCCACGGGGTAGGACTACTCGTCAACCCTATTCTGCCCCGGCCTACCTCAATGTAGCCTCCGAGCGGGTCTTCGACATCCCCCATCGACTCCTCACCACCTGGCATCTTAGTCTACGTGACCGGGACTACCAATGGAACCTGGGATCTCATTGAATCCGCTCTAGCATAGCTCCCCAACTAAAATGCAAGTTGTACCTCCCGGTACCAAACATCTCATCAACACACATCGTAGATTATGAGCACCAACCCCATGCTCTACTCGGCCTCACATAAAGTTGTACCTCCCCGGGTACCAAACATCTCATCAACACATATCAGTAGATTATGGGCACCAACCCTTGGCTCTACTCGGCCTCACACAAAAACATCATAAGTCATACATAACTAATCAATTTTTCTCAATTTTATTTATAGATAATAATCTAAATTTATAAACAAGAATAGGGTTGAGACAAAAACCCTCTAGGGAAGAAAATTTCGTTTCTACCCCTCAAACAAATTTTCCATTCCACTGATTGTCAACAAACATCCAAATATCAACTTAAACATCATAAACAATACAAAACACAAGGTTTTTCACACATTACACTCAATACAACAATAATATACAAAACATACTAATTATATATATATATATATATAAAATTAATTTTCTTAATATCAATTTATATATTTTTGAACATTAACTTCCCTAACTTGGATTTTTGTTTGTTTCTTGCTAAAAATTAAAATCTTAATCCTTAGCTCATCTTTTATCTCAAAATCCTGGATAACATCTCCCCATAAAGAGAATTTATTGAGAAAAATCTTCAAAACCATAAACTTTCCAAAAGAAAATTCTTAAGAGTAAACGAACCTAGACTTACCCATTCACAAAACCGATTGGGTAGAACTCCTCCTTACATTATTAGCCTCCTATTGCTTCTTCCGGATCTAGAGACCGTTAGGGTTTCAATATCTAAGCCTTAGAGAGAGTGTAGAGAGAGAATAGAAAGAATAAAGGTAGAGAGAATAAAGGTTTGTGGAAACAAACTACCCAACTAGCCCCTTTTATTTTATATTGTATTATCTTTATAATCGATATCTTTATAATATAATATATAATATCTTTATAATCTCATATTTGTATAATCAAATATCTTTATAATCCAATATCTTTAAAATCTAATATCTTTATAACTGAATATTTTTATAAAATAATATCTTTATGATCTAATATCTTTATAACTAAATATCTTTATTATCTAATATTTTTATAACTCGAACATCTTTATAATATAATATCTTTATGATCTAATATTTTTATAACTAAATATCTTTATAATCTAATATTTTTATAACTGAATATTTTTATTAATCGAATATCCTTATAACAAAATATCTTTATAATATAATATGTTTATATTCTAATATCTTTATAATCTAAAATATTTGAGTGTTACAATCTTCCCACCATTAAAAATTTTCGTCCTCAAAAATTGACTTACCAATAAACATAAAATGGATATGATTCTCTCATTTGGTTCTCCAGTTCCTAAGTAAATTTACACATCTAGTCATTCTACACCACCTAACCCAAGTCATTCATTTTGTCTCAGAGTTGCTTCATCTGAAAATTAATCACTTTTACGGCTTGATTTCTATAGACAGGTCTTCTCTAATTTGTACATCGTCTTACTCCAAACTATGGACTGGATCATGCACCTATTTCTTTAATTAGGACATGTCAAACATGTTATGTAGATTTTCCAAATAAGGTGACAAGGCCAACTCATAAGCCACTGTACCAATATTCCAAAGAATTTGATATGGCCCAATGAATTTCAGAGTCAACTTCATAGATTTTATAGTTCGACCAACTCCTATAGTAGAATTTACTCTCAGGAAAATATATTCTCCCATATCAAACTCCAGAAGCATTCGTCTTTGATTTGTATATGATTTCTTCCTACTTATAGCAGTCACCATCTTCTCCTGAATCTCTTAAATCTTCTCTGTAGTCAGTTGTAACAACTCGGGTCCTACTAACACTTGTTCACCATCATGGTACCAAGATAGAGGTGTCCTGCATTTCTATCCATATAATGCTTCATGTGGTGCCATCCCAATGTTGGCATGATAGTTTTTGTTATAAGTGAACTCCACTAAAGGAAGGATTTCATCTCAGCTCCCTAGATGATCCATTGCACAAAATCTCAACAAATTTTCTAGTGATTATAATTTTCTCTCGAATTGTCTGTCTATCTAGGGATGGTAGGCTGAGCTCAATCTTAACTTGGTACTTAGCACCTCTTCTAGTGTCTACTAAAATCTAAAGATGAACCTAGGGTCTCTATCCGAAATGATACTAGACAACACTCCATGCAATCATACTATCTCTTTAATGTACAACGAGGTCAACATAGCCATGGAAATCCTTAAGTTAACTAGCTAAAAGTGAGCACTCTTCATCAATTTATCTACAATCACCCAAATCAAATTATGTCCTATGATTGCCCATGACAGATGGATAAGAAAACCCATTCCCAATTTCACTCAAGAATCTCCATCTGTTGTAACATCTCACACGGTTTCTAATGCTCCACCTTGGCCTTTTGCCAGGTTAAACAAGCAACATCATTCTTCATGACCAACCTCTAGAAGGACTTCTTTGGATTCTAGTATATCTTAGTCATCTCAACATGTAAACTGAGACGAGCCTTGTGCCCCTCATCCAATACCATTTTCTTTAGTGTCAGATAAGCTAGAATGCAAACTTTGTCTCGGGACCTCAACACTCCATCCATTCTCAATTTGAAATCCTTCGCCTAATCTATTCCAATATGATCAAAAACAAACTTTTTAACTCAAGATCTATCCTATGTTGTTCTTCAATATATTTCATGAATTTATTCGTCATAATGTGTATGTTGCAACTAGTGTGAGCAGGAATCATATCCAACCCAAGGCTCAAAGTTTTTAGTTGCTCTAATAATTCCTGCTCCTTTATCATCATGGTCGGTACTTGTACTACCCTTCTACTCAAGGCATCAACAACTACATTTTGCTTTACCTACATGGTAGTTCAGCTAAAAGTCAAAATCTTTTAGGAACTCCATCCATCTTTTCTATCTCATGTTCAGTTTCTTCTGATAAAACAAATACTTCAAGCTCTTGTGGCCACTGAACACATCAAACTATATACCATTCAAATAATTGTTGACATATTTCAAGTATGAGTAAAAAGTTACTCAGAAAGTGTTGATGAAGTTTTTTATCTCAATAAGTCATGAAAATTGAAGTTTTGCTGATGAAGATATAAAGTTTTAGTGCAACATTAAAGACTTGATTTTATCTCACAAAGGAAGGTTGCTTCATGAAATTTAAGGCAAGATATAAAGAAGAATAAATGCTTTCAAGGAAGAATATTGTTGAAGATTTTCTCAAGTGTTGAAGATTCAAGTTTAGAAGTTTCAGTTTTGGATGATGGATAAAAAGAGTAATTCATAAATCCCATTCAAGGCTATTTCAAACTTGAGAGCAAGTCTTTTTTTCACAAAAATCTTTTTCTACGCTTTTAATCGATTAGGTATCGAAATAGAATCGATTATTTAACTTAAAATTTGAATTAAAAGAGTTTAGCGAACAAAATAATCGATTAAGTGTTTTTTATAATCAATTATATTGCTTCTGGGTTTCATATAATCGATTATGGCCTTAATCTAATTGATTATATCAGGAAAATATGTTTTCCATTTTTACTCTGATATAATCGATTACACCTTTTATATAATCGATTAAATACGACGTTTTTGAGAATTCAATGCTGAATCAACCTAAGAATTGAAACTTTGAGCTGATTTCAAATTATAAAGTGAAAGGAAACGTCTTAGGTTAAACATCATTTGATAAAACACGAAAATTCAGTGTTCTTGCGCCAAAGTTTTTCAAAGCCGCTTTCTTGCTCTCTCAAGGTTGATCTAAGTTCTTGGAAAGGGTGATTGCATTGTGCTTAAGATTTCATATCCAGCATTCATCAGGTGTTTTCTTTACTGTTTATTGATTGTTGTAATTCATCCTTTGGATCTGTTCTAAAGGGAGGTGTGTTCATCTCTTGTGTGTCAAGAGAGGTGGGAATCATCCTTAGTGTGTCTAAGGAGGTGTTGCTGTTTATCTTTATTTGTTTTTACATGTTGTCACTGGATTGGTGTTTGTAATTGCAATTAAAGATAGTGGGGTGATCATCACGTGCTTGTGGTGATTGGGAATCGGATGTAGGATTGGCTAAATCTGAACCAGTGTAAATCTTTGTGTTCTTTCTCTCTTTCCCTCTCTCTTTATTTTTTTAACGGATCATATTAACAATTGTTTTTCAAACTGCTCTTATCTACGGTTAAGGAAAATCCGAATCTTGTTTTGAGAAGAATTATTTAAAATCTGGAAAATTATTTTAAAAAGGGAAAAGGTTTTTAAAAATCCAATTCAGCCCCCCCCCCCCCGCCTCTTGATTTTTACACTGTCGTTATTTCTAGCAATTGGCCTCAGAGCTGGTTTTTGAAAGTTATTCAAAATCGAAGATCCTTATGGCAGGAAAAAATCAATGTTTTATTGAAGGTGTTGATGAATTTCATTTGATGATGTTGCTGGAATGTTGATGATTAATTGATGATTATGCACTTTTTGGAATAGTTGTAAGATTATCTGTTATTAGTTAGCTAATTTTGATATATCAGTCTGCTATTTTCATTAATCTTTAATTAGTCAACTAATTCTGATATATTACTCAGCTATTTTCATTAATCTGTCAGGAATGTGCTTTTAATGAAATAAGCTAACTATTTCGTTGTTTAGTCGACTATTTTGTTCCAGGACTTCTAGTATGCAGATACAACGCCTGATTGAAGCTCATCTCTTTCTCTATAAATACAAGTCTGAAGGGAGATTCAAAACACGAGAGAACAACGAAAGGATTGAGAAAGAATAGAGAAAGAACAGAGAAGACAGAATCAAGAAAAGCTTACTCACAAATCTTTGAAAGATTTAGCTTTAGAAAGAATCAAGAAGAGAGTCTTGATTAGCATTTTTTTGAATTGTATTGTTTGTTAGCATATTCCAAGACCAAGGTTTAATGAAGTCTTCCAGAGTTTTAGTGAAGTCTTAAAGTTTTGATGATGAAGATTTAAAGTGATTCAATCAACATTAAAGACTTGTGCCATCTCACAAAGGAAGGATGCTAGATAGAAAAGGAAAGGCATAAAGAGTGTTTAAAGCTTTCAAGAGAGAAGATTGATGAAGATTTTCTCAAGAGCTAAAGTTTCAAGAATAGAAGATTCTGTTTTGGGTGTTGGATGAAAAGAGTAAGTCACAAATGCCATTCAAGACCTTCCCAAACAAGAGAGCAAGTTGTTTTCTTGCAAAAACGTTTTTCTATGCTTTTAATCGTTTATGATACGTAGATAATCGATTATTTAACTTAAAATTTGAAATAAAAATGTTTAATGAACTAAATAATCGATTAAGTGTTTTTGATAATTGATTATATTGATTCTGGGTTAATATAATCGATTATGGCCTTAATCTAATTGATTATATCAGACGAAATTAGTTTTCTAGTTTTTAAACATGATATAATCAATTAAACTTTTTATATAATCGATTAAATGAGTCGTTTTTGTGAAATCAATGCTAAATCAATCTAAGAATGGAAACTTTGGAGCATTTTCGAATTATAAAATGAAAGAGAACGTCTTAGGTTAAACATCATCTGAAAACAACACATATTCAAAGTGTTCTTGCACCTTAGCTTTTCAAAACCGCTTTCTTGCTCTCTCAAGTTTGATAAAGTCTTTGGAAGTGGTGATCTTTGTGCTTAAGCTTTCTATCCAGCACTATTATCAGGTGTATTCTTTTTTACTATTTTTATAAACGGGAAAATTCAACCCTTGGATCTGTTCTAAGGGAGGTGTGTTCATCTCTCGTGTGTCAAGAGAGGTGGGTTTCATCCTCAGTGTTTCTGGGGAGGTGTTTCATCCTTAGTGTGTCTAAGGAGGTGTTTCCTTTATCTTTATTTGTTATTGCATGAATTGGTGTTTTTAATTTCAATTAAAGATAGTGGGGTGATCATCACGCATTTGTGGTGGTTGGGAACTGGACGTAGGATTGGATTAATCCGAATCAGTATAAATCTCTGTGTTCTTTCTCTTTCCCTATCTCCTTTTATTGTGGATCATATTAACAATTGCAACTCAATCTGCTTTAATCAAAGGTTAAGAAAAATCCGCATCCTAGTTTTTGAAAGTAATTCAAAAATCTAGAAATTTATTTTAAAGAGAAAAAGTTTATTAAAAATCCAATTCACCCCCCTCTTGGTTTTTACACTGCTGTCTTTATTTAACAATTGGCCTCAGAGCTGGTTTTTTGAAAATTACTCAAAAACAAGATCCTTATGGCAGGCAAAAATCAATCTTTTGCTGAAGGTGCATCTATTCATAGACCACCACTCTTTACTGGTGAAAACTATCCTTTTTGGAAAAAGAGGATGGAAATTTTCCTTAGGTCTAATGATCAAGGCGTTTGGGATGCAATTGTAAATGGTCCATATATTCCTATGACTGTTGTTAATGATGTGCAGGTACCCAAAGTGAGAGCAAGATGGACCAAGGATGAGTATAATGAGTATCAATGCGATATAAGGGTGTGTAATATGATATCATCTGCCTTAACTGTTGATGAGTTTTACAGGTTGTTTGATTGCACTACAGCAAAGGAGATGTGGGACACTCTAGAAGTGACACATGAAGGAACGGAGGATGTCAAGAGATCAAGGAAGAATACCTTGATTCAAGAATATGAAATGTTCCGGATGAGCAAAGGGGAAACCATCTATGACGTTCAAAAGAGATTCACTCACATTGTTAATCACCTCAAGGCGTTAGGTAAGAAATTTGACACTGAGGAGTTAAATGTGAAAATTTTAAAATCTTTGGACAGGACATGGCAACCCAGGGTGACGGCTATCACGGAATCCAAGAATCTCACAAGCATGAACATGACAACTCTCTTTGGAAAGCTTAGAGAACACGAAATTGAGCTTGGACGTTTCAAAGGAGAAGAGGAAGATGTCAAGAGGAAAGGTGTTGCTCTTAAAGCGGAACCCATTAAAGAGGATAGTAGTGATACTGATGATTCAGAAGACGATGATCTCAACAAATTTGTAAAGAAATACAAAAAGTTCATCAAGAAGAAAGGCAACCATAAGAAAGGTAAGAAATTTGAAAATTCAAATTCTAACGATAATTATAAATGTTATGGTTGTGGCAAAAAGGGACACATGAGAGTAGATTGTCCAAATTCCAAGAAACCTGAAGAAAGGGAAAAGAAAGGCAAGAAATTCTTCAAAAAGAAGAAGAAAGCATATATTGCCTGGGACGACAATGAAGTAAGTTCCTCTGAAAATTCAAGTGAATCAGAAGAGGAAGCTAATATTTGTCTCTTAGCGGATGATGCTGAATCCACGTGCAGTGAGGTAAGTGATTCTGATCTCCCTAATAATTATGATGAATTGCTTGAAGAATTTCTTAGTCTTTGTGAAAAATCTAAAAAGCTTTTCTCGGTTCATAACAAATTAAAAAATGATTACATAAGTCTTGAAAAGAAAATTGTGGATTTAGAAGAGGAGAAAAAGGTTTTGAAAGAAGATTTGGAAAAGGCAAAAATTCCTTGTAAATGCAAATAAAAAATTCCTATTTGCGAAGAATGCAAAGTTTTTGCTAATAAAGTATCTTATCTTGAAACATCTCTTTCAAATATTACAATGGGTAATAAAAATTTAAATAATGTTTTGAATGTACAAAAAGGTTTATATGAAAAAGCAGGACTCGACTATAATTTCAAATGTAATCATAAACCTACCAAAACTGTTTTTGTAAAAGGAGAATCATCTAATTCAAGTAAGGTTTTTGAAAATATGAATTTCTTTAATAAACCAAATGTGCCTACAAAGAAAGTTTATAAAAATGCATATGTTTCAAGAAAAACAAATGTTCCTACATGTTTTTATTGTATGCATAAAGGTCATTCTGTTAATAGGTGCAATATTAAACGTTTTAGTGTTCCTAATGGGAAATACAAATGGGTTCCCAAAGGAAAAATTGTTTCTAACTCATGAGGACCCTAATAAGTGATTTTAGGGAACCAGGATTTTCCTTGTTTGTGTTGTAGGCTGGTTCCACTTTCAAAAGCCTCTTTGGTGATGAGATAGCAAGTGATCAAGCTTGAAGGGAGGCAAAAAGATCAACGAGTTGGCATATTTACCAATCTCTTATCCTGAGTAAGATTTTATGAGCTTAGAAGGCTTCTAGGTATTGTTAATGATAAATATGTTGATTGATTGATGTTTATTGTTGATTTTGATGTTAATTATGTATTTTATGAAAAATTCTGTATATAATCGATTAGTTTTCGTGTGGTAATCAATTAAAAGCGCTGTTTTTAAAGATGTTTTAAAGCATAATCGATTAAGTTCATAACATAATCGATTAAATCGCTGGGGAGCAATTTAATCGATTAAGGAATGCACATAATCGATTAAATTTCTGGGTTTTCATTTTTTCTGAAAATTTTGTATGCAAATAATCGATTACGTTCTTCACATAATCGATTAAATGCAACGTTTTGTGTTTTCTGCACACTGGTTTTTTGAACGTTGGGCTTTCAATTCACGTGGTTTTCTGTACAAACAGCTATATTCGAATTCTAACGGCTATATTCACATTAAATCAATGAATTATGATCAGATTCTTTGCCTATAAATACCTAGATTGAGAATTAAAGTGCTAATTTCACTCTCTCACTCTTGCTGATATTTTGCTGATATACTCTCTGTTGTGCGAATTGTTAGTGTTGTTTCTGTGTTATTTTGTTTGTGTGTTCTTCTTTTGTCCATTCTCTATCCACATGGCTGATCAAAGGAGAAGAAAGATGCCCTCAAGAAGGAGAGGCAAAGCACCCATGACATCCTAACAGCAAGAACAAAGACCACCAACTCTTGCTGGGTGGATCTCTGATGAAGATATGCAGATTGGTACGTGAATCACTGGAAAGACAGGAAGATTCTAACTCCAAAATATTTATCTTGTCAATTTTTCAGAACTCATGGCTTTACTTTTCAGGATTTGTTAGTTGCAAATGGCTTGCAAAATTTTGTAAAGCTAGAAGGAGCTTATTATCCAGATTTAGTTAGAGTTTTCTACATGAATCTAACCTCAAGGACAACAAATCCCAGTACCAAGGTGAAGGGAGTTCGAATTCACCTTGATGAGGATGTATGGAATAATGTTGCTGGCTTATCCACCCAAGGAGGTATAAACATCACATATGGCTTTAAGGACTTCAACAAGCTGGTGGAGTTCCGGAAATTTTGCAAAGACCCAAACTTACAAGTGGAGAGCTTGTATAAAGTTGGTAATGTGAAATTAAATGAGCGTATGTTACATTATGTTATTGTCTGGATTCTTGTTGCAAGAGGAATCAATCATGCTCAACTTACTAAGGAAGACATTATCTTGATGTATGGCTTTCTTAATAATGTTAGTATTGATTGGCCTGCTATTATTTTAGATAATATGTTTAAAGCCACTAGGCTATCATCATTTGCTTTACCGTATGCTGTGTTTATATCCAAGATTTTAGAATATAAAGGTATAGATCTTGAAGGAGAAAACAAGCAAATTTTGCTAAGCAACAGCAAAATCGGGAAGAATGTTCTAAGGCACATGGGCCTTATTGAACAAGGAAACAGGTTCAGGCAAAGAGATAAGGAAGCTGCAATGGATGAAGATGAAGAACCACCACCTCAACCTCAACCTGGATCAATGGAAGCAAATATTCTCTCCAGGATGGACAGCATGATGAGTCTTCAAGTAACTCATTTTGACGACATTTGCTCCAAGCTCTCAAGGCTTAACAGGAGAGTTTACAGGGTGGAAAGAAAGCTGGAGATTGAAGATGTCACTCCAGAAGAAGACAATACTGGATCCTCCAAAGGAAAACAGCCAATAGAAGATGCTGAGGAAGAAGAAGAAGATGCAGGGGATAGTGAAGAAACAGAATAGGCTACAAGTTCACTAATTCCCTTAGCTTATTTTTTTCCAGCTGCTGTATTTATTTTTTTTCTCTCTATTTTCTGTGTAATTAATTGCTTCTGCTGTATTAATCTCTGAATATGTAATCTTTTTGAAAATGATAAAAATAAAGGGGGAGAAAAATATTGTTTTGATTGATAATTTGTCCATATCTCTAGCATTTAAGAAAATTAATTTCAGGGGGAGTATTAGGAATTTTTTTTCAAATAATTACCTAATATATCTTAAACATTTAAGAGCAAAGTTTAAGGGGGAGTTTTTAGAAATAATTTCTATTCATTAATTTCCTGAATTTCAAAATTTCAAAATTCAAATTGAAAATTAAATGCTATATGACTGCCTACTTTATTTCCTTTGTGGACTAATTTTTATGATGGAGATATCCATACATTATTTTCAAGATTTTCAGGATATCAATCACAAGTCTCTATGTTTTTTTTATCATCATCAAAAAGGGGGAGATTGTTAGCATTTTTCAAGACCAAGTGTTAATGAAGTCTTCCAGAGTTTTTATGAAGTCTTAAAGTTTTGATGATGAAGATTTAAAGTGATCCAATCAACATTAAAGACTTGTGTCATCTCACAAAGGAAGGTTGCTAGATGGAAAAGGAAAGGCATAAAGAGTGTTTAAAGCTTTCAAGAGAGAAGATTGATGAAGATTTTCTCAAGAGCTGAAGTTTCAAGTTTAGTAGGTTTTGTTTTGGGTGATGGATGGAAAAAGTAAGTCATAAATCCCATTCAAGACCTTCCTAAACAAGAGAGAAAGTTGTTTTCTCGCAAAAATGTTTTTCTACGCTTTTAATCGATTATGATACGTAGTCTAATCGATTATTTCACTTAAAATTTGAATCAAAGTTGTTTAACGAACTAAATAATCGATTAAGTGTTTTTGATAATCGATTATATTGATTCTGGGTTAATATAATCGATTGTGGCCTTAATCTAATCGGTTATATCAGGCGAAATAAGTTTTCCAGTTTTTAAATATGATATAATAGAGTAAGCTTTTTGGATAATCGATTAAATGAGTCATTTTTGTGAAATCAATGCTAAATCAACCTAAGAATGGAAACTTTGGAGCATTTTCAAATTATAAAATGAAAGAGAATGTCTTAGGTTCAACACATTTGATTAAAACACAATATTCAAAGTGTTCTTGCGCCTTAGCTTTTCAAAACCGATTTCTTGCTCTCTCAAGGTTGATCAAGTCTTTGGAAGTGGTGATCTTTGTGCTTAAGCTTTCTATCCAGCACTTTATCAGGTGTATTCTTTTTACTGTTTTTTTAAACGGGAAAATTCATCCCTTGGATCTGTTCTAAGGGAGGTGTGTTCATCTCTTGTGTGTCAAGAGAGGTGGGTTTCATCCTCAGTGTGTCTGGGGAGGTGTTTCATCCTTAGTGTGTCTAAGGAGGTGTTTCCTTTATCTTTATTTGTTATTGCATGAATTGGTGTTTGTAATTTCAATTAAAGATAATGGGGTGATCATCACGCATTTGTGGTGATTGGAAACTAGACGTAGGATTGGCTTAATCTGAACCAGTATAAATCTCTGTGTTCTTTCTCTTTCCCTATCTCTTTTTATTGTGGATCATATTAACGATTGCAACTCAAACTGCACTAATATAAAGTTAAGGAAAATCCGCATCCTAGTTTTTGAAAATAATTCAAAATCTGAAAATTTGTTTTAAAGGGAAAAAGTTTATTAAAATCCAATTCACCCCCCCTCTTAGTTTTTACACTGCCATCTTTATTTAACAATTGGAGTTAAAAATACAGAGAAAGTTGGTGCTGATACCAAAAATTCTCAAGTTCAACTGGTTGAATAATGAAAATCTGATATTTGTTAAGAATGCCCTTCAAACTCAAGGAATGAGGTAGTTTGTTGAGATGGAAGGTAATTTTTATAGTGATTTGATTAAACTTTTTTATGCTAACCTGAAAGTAGAAAACAATGTGCTGGTTTCTCAAGTCAAAGGAAGAGAAATAAGGATTGACAACTCCTTATGGAGAAGACTAGTTGGCTTAAAGAATGAAGGTGTCAAGATAAGTAAAGGAAATACTTCCTCTATGCCTGAATTCAACAAGGAATCTGCATTCAAGTCCTGCATGAGAAATGCAGATGAAATTGTTCAGAAATTCAATGTTGGGAAGATCAAACATGATGAAAGACTTCTTACTTTCATTATTGCTTGGCAGCTCACACCCAGGGGGAGCAATCATGCACAACTGATGGAAGAGGATCTAGCCTTGATTCACTGCATGAAGAACAACATTAAAGTCAACTGGATCTATGTCATCAAAGGACACATGTTCAAGGCAAAACGACTTAATGATCACAAGCTTCCTTATGCTATCTTCATCTAAAAAATTCTAGACCACTTCAACATTTCCACTGAAGGAGAAACAACCAGGATTATAAATCATAAGCATATCTTTGATAACTATTATCTTAGAAAAATGGGGCTGTCAAAGATTAATGATGAATGGATTTTTGAAGCTGGCTCATCTTCTTCTGCACCCAGATCATCAATTCATGCTGATACTTCAGGGAATCCCCAAGACTATTCTGCATATCAGATGGTTCCCTATACAGCACCTCCGGCATACCAAGGAATTCCATTATCTGAATTTGAAAGAATGCTTATTTCACGTCTTAATGTTCTTGGTTCTATGCAGAGAAACACTCATGAAACCATGGTTGCTAGGTTCACGAATATTGATTATGAGATTGAGCTCATTCAGCAACAACTTGCTGAGATTCAAGTTTTAGTTGAAAACTTTGAAGGAACCTCTAGAAATGTTGCTGCCATGGATGAGGATGCTGCTGATGAAGATGATGATGAGGATGATGATGATGAAGATGATGATGAAGTTTAATCTCTGTTGTTTTTAATGCTTTTAATATTTTCGCTTTAATGTTGTTGCTTTCTAAACAATTCATGGGTCTGTAACATAATTTGTACTCATATTTCTGCATTATTCATACACTGCTTATATATAATCTCCTTAATCTGCACCTATTTGCTAATGTCAAAGGGGGTATTCTCTTTGATTTCAACAAGTTTTGCAGGTTGCCATCATCAAATAGGGGGAGTTTGTTGATGAATATGATTTGATGATGTTGTTGGAATGTTGATGATCAATTGATGATTATGCAGTTTTTTGAATAGCTGTTAGATTATTTGTTATTAGTTAGCTAATTCTGATATATCAGTCTGCTGTTTTCATTAATCTTCAATTAGTCAACTAATTCTGATATATTAGTCGGCTATTTTCATTAATCTGTCAGGAATGTGCTTTTAATGAAATAAGCTAACTATTTCGTTGTTTAGTCGACTATTTTGTTTCAGGACTTCCAGTATGCAGATACAACACCTGATTGAAGCTCATCTCTTTCTCTATATAAATACAAGTCTGAAGGGAGATTCAAAACACAAGAGAACAAGGAAAGAATTGAGAAAGAACAGAGAAAGAATAGAGAAGAGAGAATCAAGAAAAGCTTACTCACAAATCTTTGAAAGATTCAGCTTTAGAAAGAATCAAGAAGAGAGTCTTGATTAGCATTTTTTGAATTGTATTGTTCTCTGGTTTGAGATTGCTTTGTGGGGTTACAAAACCTGTATCTTGGTGATTGGGGTGATCACTGTAGACTTCGTGTGAGTCTGGGTTAGATTGAATTCTATAGGGTTTAGAATTTCATCTTTTGGTTTTGTTAGTCTTTAGAAGAGGGGTTCTTGTAAAAACTTGATCATTTAGTGATTTGAGATATGTTAGTGTTACAGATCAAAACTGGATGTAGCTCTTGAAAAAGAGTGAACTAGTATAAATTCTTGTGCATTCTTTCTCTTCTTTTATCCTCTTAAATAATTGTCTGATAGAACTAATCGACTATTTTTCTGAAATTATTTAACTAATTTGTTCTTGACAGCATCAGAAAAATCTGAAACTTAACAGTTTTCAAAGAAAATCCAATATCAATTCATCCCCCCCTTCTTGATATAGCTCTGCGTCTAACAGAAGGTGCATCTATTAATAGACCACCACTCTTTACTGGTGAAAATTATCCATTTTGGAAAAAGAGGATGGAGATTTTCCTTAGGTCTAACGATGAAGGCATTTGGGATGCAGTTGTTAAAGGTCCATATATTTCTATGACCACTGTTAATGAAGTGCAGGTACCCAAAGAAAGAGCAAGATGGACGAAAGAAGAATACAACGAGCATCAATGTGACATGAGGGCTTGTAATATGATATCATCTGCTTTAACTGTTGATGAGTTTTACAGGTTATCTGATTGCACTATAGCAAAGGAGATGTGGGACACTCTTGAAGTCACACACGAAAGCACAGAGGATGTTAAGAGATCAAGGAAAAATACCTTGATTCAAGAATATGAGATGTTCTGTATGAGCAAGGGAGAAACCGTCTATGATGTCCATAAAAGATTTACCCACATTGTAAATCACCTCAAGGCGTTAGGTAAGAAATTTGACACTGAGGAGTTAAATGTGAAAATTTTGAAATCTTTGAACAGGACATGGCAACCCAAAGTGACGACAATCACGGAATCAAAGAATCTCACAAATATGAACATGACCACTCTCTTTGGAAAGCTTAGAGAACACGAAATTGAACTTGGACGCTTCAAAGGAGAAGAAGAAAATGTCAAGAGGAAAGGTGTTGCTCTTAAAGTCGAATCCTGTAAGGATGAGAGTAGTGATACAGATGATGATCTTGAATGCAGTGACATTAACATGTTTGTCAAAAAATACAAAAAGTTCATCAAAAGCAAAAACAAAGGGAATTTCAAGAATGGTAAGAAATCTGAAAATTTAAATTCTCTTGTCAATTATAAATGTTATGGTTGTGGCAAAAGGGGACACTTGAAGTCATAATGCCCCAACATCAAGAAAGAAGAAGAACAAGGAAAGAAAAATAAGAAGTCTTTTGATAAAAAGAAAAAAAAGGCGTACATTGCTTGGGAAGATAATGAAGTGAGTTCTTATCAAAGTTCAAGTGACTCGGAAGAAGAAGCAAATATTTATCTCATGGCGGATGATGTTGAATCCACATGTAGCAAGGTAAGTGATTTTGGTCTTCCAAATAATTATGATGAATTGCTTGAAGAATTTCTGAATTTATGTGAAAAATCTGAAAAACTTACTTCTCTTCATAATAAATTAAAAAATGATTACAAGAGTCTTGAAAAGAAAATCGTTGATTTAGAAGAAGAGAAAAAGGTTTTGAAAGAAGATTTGGAAAAGGCAAAAATTCCATGTAAGTGCAAATAAAAAATTCCTATTTGTCAAGATTGCAAGGTTTTTGCTAATAAAGTAACTTATCTTGAAATGTCTCTTTCAAAACTCACCATGGGAAATCAAAATTTAAATAATGTTTTAAATGTGAAAAAAGGTTTATATCAAAAAGTAGGACTTGGTTATAATTTCAAAAGTGATAAAAAACCTACCAAAACTGTTTTTGTAAAAGGTGAAACATCTAATACAAAGAAGGTTTTTGAAAAGAAAATTTTTTCAAGAAAGCCAAATGTTCTAACATTTTTTTATTGCATGCATAAAGGTCATTCAGTAAATAAATGCAATATTAGATGTTTTAGTGTTCCTAATGGGAAATGTTAGCATATTTCAAGAACAAGTGTTGATGAATTCCTCCAGATATTTAATGAAGATTTAAAGTTTTGATGATGAAGATTTAAAGTTCTCTAATAACATTAAAGACTTGTGTCATCTCACAAAGGAAGGTTGCTAGATGGAAAAGGAAAGGCATAAAGAGTGTTTAAAGCTTTCAAGAGAGAAGATTGATGAAGATTTTCTCAAGAGTTGAAGTTTCAAGTTTAGAAGGTTCTATTTTGGGTGATGGATGAAAAGAGTAAGTCATAAATCCCATTCAAGACATTTCCAAACATGAGAGCAAGTTGTTTTATCGCAAAAACGTTTTTCTACGCTTTTAATCCATTATGATACGTAGATAATCGATTATTTCACCTAAAATTTGAATCAAAATAGTTTAATGAGCAAAATAATCGATTAAGTGTTTTTTATAATCGATTATATTGATTATGGGTTAATATAATCGATTATGGCCTTAATCTAATCGATTATATCAGGCAAAATGAGTTTTCCAGTTTTTAACTCTGATATAATTGATTAAGCTTTTTAGATAATCGATTAAATAAGTCATTTTTTGCGAATTCAATGCTAAATCAACTTAAGAATGGAAACTTTGGAGCATTTTCGAATTATAAAATGAAAGAGAATGTCTTAGGTTCAACACATATGAAAACAACACAATATTCAAAGTGGTGATCTTTGTGCTTAAGCTTTCTATCCAGCACTATATTAGGTGTATTCCTTTTTACTGTTTTTCTAAACGGGAAAATTCATCCCTTGGATCTGTTCTAAGGGAGGTGTGTTCATCTCTTGTGTGTCAAGAGAGGTGGGTTTCATCCTCAGGTGTCTGGGGAGGTGTTTCATCCTTAGTGTGTCTAAGGAGGTGTTTCCTTTATCTTTATTTGTTATTGCATGAATTGGTGTTTGTAATTTCAATTAAAGATAGTGGGGTGATCATCACGCATTTGTGGTGATTGGAAACTGGACGTAGGATTGGCTTAATCCGAACCAGTATAAATCTCTGTGTTCTTTCTCTTGCCTTATCTCTTTTTATTGTGGATCATATTAACAATTGCGATTCAAACTGCACTAATCAAAGGTTAAGGAAAATCCGCATCCTGGTTTTAAAACATTTATTTAAAATCTGGAAATTTATTTTAAAGAGAAAAAGTTTCTTAAAAATCCAATTCAACCCCCCTCTTGGTTTTTACACTGCCGTCTACATTTAACAAGAAATACAAATGGGTTCCCAAATAAAAAATTGTTTCTAACCCATGAGGACCCTAATAAGTAATTTTAGAGGACCTAAATATTTTTGTTTATATTATAGGTTGGTCCCAAGTCTAGAAAATCCTTATGGTATCTTGATAGTGGATGTTCAAGACATATGACAGGTGATAAAAGCAAATTTAAAAGCTTCAAAAAGAAAGAACAAGGTTTTGTAACCTATGGAGACAACAACAAGGGAAAGATCATTGGTAGTTAAGATATTGGAGAGACTTTAAAGATTCATGATGTTCTTCTTGTTGATGGGTTGAAGCACAATTTGCTAAGCATTAGTCAACTTTGTGATAAAGGCCTAAAGGTAACTTTTGATAATGATCTTTGCAAAATTCATTACAACGACTCTAATCAAATCGCCCTCATTGGTAAGAGACATAATAATATTTATCTCATTGATATTGATAATGCATCTTCATCTAGAAATATATCTTGTTTAGTAGCTAAGGAAGAAGATCCATGGTTATGGCATAAAAGAGCTACTCACATTCATATGCCACATCTAAGTAAACTTATATCAAAAGAGTTAGTAATTGGTTTGCCAAAACTGATTTTTGAAAATAATAAAATATGTGCAGCTTGTCAAAAAGGGAAGAAAATTTAGAAAATTTGCCATGGTTATTCAAAGAATTTGCCAATTCTTTCATCTAAAAGTGATGCTTTCAAAGAATTTAGAAAATTTGCCAAGGTTATTCAAAATGAAAAGGATTTGAAAATCAAGTTTTTAAGAAGTGATCATGGCAGTGAATTTCAAAACACATCTTTTGAAAAATTTTGTGAAGAACAAGGTATTTCTCATAATTTTTCAGCACCAAGAACACCAAAACAAAATGGTGTAGTTGAAAGGAAAAATAGATCTTTAGAAGAACTTGCAAGAACTATGTTGAATGAAAGTAATTTACCTAAATATTTTTGGGCTGATGCCGTAAGCACCGCCTATTATGTTTTAAATAGAATTTTAATAAGACCTGTTTTGAAATTAACACCATATGATCTTTTCAAAGGAAGAAAACCAAATATTTCTCATTTCAAAGGTTTTGGATGCAAATGTTTTGTTTTGAATAATGGAGAAGATAGCCTTGGAAAATTTGATTCTAAATCCGATGAAGCTACATTTTTAGGTTATTCCTTGAATAGTAAAGCATATAGCGTTTTTAACAAAAGGACTTTAAATGTTGAAGAATCTATACATGTTGATGTGATCTCAATTCATGAAGAACCTCAACCCATGCAAGGAGGAGTCACCACAAGAAAATAAGAAAAGGAAAATATGAAAGAAGAGCTTAAAAAGAATTTTGAAGAAAAGGAAGGAAGAAAATCAAGGAGAATGTACAAGAAGCTTGAAGAAGAGATTAGAAATATTAATAACTCTTGTAATTTCCTTGTAAATAAAAATAGAGTTAGTTTTGTGTCTTTCTTTGAAATAGAAATAAGAGGCTACTTGTTTGGACACATGGATAGTATAAAAAACAAGGGCCTTGTTTGGGAAGCTTTGGAGCATTTTCCAAACATGGCCTAACCTTTTAGAATTCCACCCATGTGCATGCATTTTCGTTTTCCCCTCTATATATAAGGGTGTAACTCTCATTTGTAACATAACTTTGAAGATTAATTGAGAGCAAGAGCTAATTCTCTTTGAAGTTCAAGAGGTAAGCCTCATTTCTAGAATCTTATCTTGAGTTTTCCATAATTCAAGTGGTGATTGTCCTTTGCACTTATCTTTCTTTATGAAAGTGGCGTGTTCTTCATTCTCTTGTCTTCTCCATGTTTTCTCTTTTCATTTTCTTGAATGTTCTTCATAGCTGCACCTTTACTCTTCATTTTAATAAATTTTCCACCGATTAAAATGTTTGATTTCACTTCCTATGGCCTCCTATGACATGTATCTTGATTTTAATCGGTTGAAACATCTTAAAACTTGATTTTCTTGAGTTTGCACCGATTAAATTCATCAACAAGGGGCTGGTTTCGTTTTTTGCCATTTCCATCCATTTGCACCGATTAAAATGTTTGTTTTGATCTTCTATGGCTTCCTATGGGTTCTATCTTAAATTTAATCGGTTGAATTGAATTGTTTTGCAATTTCTAAGTGTGGGCCGAATTTGAACCCTAACATTTGGGGAAAAATCTGATTTCATGTTCTTCCTTGCAATTATACATGCTATTTTGATTCCATATGCCTATACACATGTTTGATAGATCCTACAACACATATAATGCCTCCTAGGCATCCATCATTTGGTATCAAAGCTCTAAGGCTTCAAACATGATGTATTTGAGTCTATAACATCAAGAACATGAATCTGATTTTTTCAGAAAAAAAAAAAAACTGTAGCAAAAAAAAAAAATAGTTTTGTAAATCTGTTTTTGTTTTGGTTGAATAGTCATAAATTCTTGGTTAATATTGATTAATGAATTGTTGTTAATTGATGCACATGAAGTGTTTGATAAAATGACATTCATTAGTCTTTGGTTGCCACTAGTTTGAGTCATCTTTTGTTGTTTTTGAGTCATATGTTTGTCAAGTTTTCTTTACCATCTAATTCTTGTATTACTTGATTTGTTTAGTTTCAATTTCTCTTTAGGATTTCTTGTGATTAGAATTGATCATTTGGACTCCAAACATTAGGGGCTAAGTGTTCAAACTTTGTGAGACTAACTCTTGGTGGATGTGTTTAGGCATTGAACATAAAAGCACAATTTAAAACAAAAAGGAAATCTAAGGCCGAATTCAAACAAGCCTTGGTTAAATACTTGTGCATAAAAAAAAAAAAAATCCAGTTTCCTTGCCTATACACATTGATTGATTGCTTGGTCATTGGTTTGGCAAATTAGTCCTATCATTTGTGGATGTTAGTGAACTTCTTTTCACTTGAAATCTTGACTAGAATTTGTGCTAAATTTTTTTGAGTAATCTTTCCATTTTTCTTTGGTGCTTTTCTTGTTTTAATTTGTTCCAAATTGTCACATGATAGTTACTCTTTTGTGTCCCTTTCTTGCTTTTACTCTTTCTAGTTTTTAGTCTTTAAAATTCCTAAAGTTTTGTCTTGAAGTTGTCATAATTTTCTTCAAATTCTAAGTGCTTTGGCCAATCATTTCATCTTTCACTTGAATTGATAACTAAGTGGATTCTTTGAATTGAAGTACCATCTTGAGCATTCCAAGAGGTAATTGTTGCAAGTGAGAGAAGCACTTTAGAGAGTTGAGAGGAATTTTATGAGATTGAGAGCAAAATACACTTGAAAAAAAAATTGAGAGCTCATATAATTGTTTTCTTTTACCTAACTCATCTAACCAAATTCTCTTTGTTAGTTGTTGTTTTGTTAATTTTCTTTTGTGTCCAGCCAAGTAAATTCTCCTACAATGTCTTCAAGGTATGCACAAATTTATGCAAAGGTAGAAGAACTTACAAGGCAAGTAACCCAACTCAACTTGCAAGCATATGATGGAGGAAGAGAAAGAAGAGCTCCTCAAGTTGAAAGTGATGGATCAAATGAATATCATTACCATACACATAAAGCAAGAAGAGGAGGAAGAGACATGTATGAAGAAAGGCTCAATAAAAGCAATGTGAAATTCCCTAAATTTCTTGGGGATAGTAATCCCAATTTATATTTTGAATGGGAAACAAAAGTTGAGCAAATTTTGAGTATGTATGCTTTTGAAGATTTAATTCAAGTACAACTTATTACTCTTGAATTTCAACAATATGCTTTAGTGTGGTGGAACCAAATAAAGAAAGAAGTTCTTAGTGGTAGGAGGTTAGCCATTACTTCATGGAATGATCTTCAAATGTGTATGAGAGATAAGTTTGTTCCTTCTTATAGGAAAATGTACTCAAGAAATTCTTCCTACATTGAAAAAGATTGTGAAAAGTATGGAGATAAGGAGCACAAATATAAAGAGAAAGCAAGCTCCAAGATTAAAACTAGATCTATTATATGCTCCACATGTGAAGGATATGGACATACCTATCATCAATGTCCTAATGGGAAACCAATAAGTGAGAAAGATTTGGAGGATTATTACAAAGAATTGAGAAAGAGAGAAAAGAAAGAATTGAGAGAAAAAGAGAAGATGGAAAAAGCGAAAAAAGAAAAAGAGGAGAAAGAAAGGAAAGAAAAAGAGGATAAAGAAAGAAAAGAAAAAGAGGAGAAAGAAAGGGAAGAAAAAGAAAGACAGGAAAAAGAAATGGAGGAACTACATTCCGAATCATCCAAAGAGATTGTTGAAGAAAAATCTTTAAAGGGAGATTCTACAACTTTAATTCCTTCTCCTATTTCTAATTCTGAATCTATTACTTCTCCTAAACTTATTATTCATGTAAATTCAATTGATTTGTTGCCTAGTGAAGATTTGCATATTAAAGAACAATGGCAAAAACAATGGGGAGAGGAAGAGGAGATCTTAGAAGACAAAACCACAAACATGGAAGAAAATGATTGTAGAAATGTTTCTAATCTTTTTGTATATTCTAAGGACTTGAATGGACATTCTACCATGTGTGCTAGACTTTATGGGCAAATTGCATGCTTTTATTGTTGTAAAAATGGTTTGTATAGAAACTTTGTCCTTTATAATTCAAATGAATTTTTTTTTGAAAATAATAAAAGTTTAGGAAAATCAAAAGATTTTGAAAAATATTTCATAACATTGAGAATGAATTGGTTTGTATTTGATCCAGGCATATGAAAAGGTAAACAAGTATGTAAATACTATTAGGATTTTTTTATTCTTGCAAAAATAATACTTGTAATCTTTTCTTTGGTAGGTACAGTAAGTAATAGCAATAGTTTCAATGTGAGTGACTTATCTTTGTATGATGTAGGTACCCCAAAATTCGAGGACGAATTCTTTTCAAGAGGGGGAGAATGATGTGATCTCAATTCATGAAGAACCTCAACCCATGCAAGGAGGAGTCACCACAAGAAAATAAGAAAAGGAAAATATGAAAGAAGAGCTTAAAAAGAATTTTGAAGAAAAGGAAGGAAGAAAATCAAGGAGAATGTACAAGAAGCTTGAAGAAGAGATTAGAAATATTAATAACTCTTGTAATTTCCTTGTAAATAAAAATAGAGTTAGTTTTGTGTCTTTCTTTGAAATAGAAATAAGAGGCTACTTGTTTGGACACATGGATAGTATAAAAACAAGGGCCTTGTTTGGGAAGCTTTGGAGCATTTTCCAAACATGGCCTAACCTTTTAGAATTCCACCCATGTGCATGCATTTTCGTTTTCCCCTCTATATATAAGGGTGTAACTCTCATTTGTAACATAACTTTGAAGATTAATTGAGAGCAAGAGCTAATTCTCTTTGAAGTTCAAGAGGTAAGCCTCATTTCTAGAATCTTATCTTGAGTTTTCCATAATTCAAGTGGTGATTGTCCTTTGCACTTATCTTTCTTTATGAAAGTGGCGTGTTCTTCATTCTCTTGTCTTCTCCATGTTTTCTCTTTTCATTTTCTTGAATGTTCTTCATAGCTGCACCTTTACTCTTCATTTTAATAAATTTTCCACCGATTAAAATGTTTGATTTCACTTCCTATGGCCTCCTATGACATGTATCTTGATTTTAATCGGTTGAAACATCTTAAAACTTGATTTTCTTGAGTTTGCACCGATTAAATTCATCAACAAGGGGCTGGTTTCGTTTTTTGCCATTTCCATCCATTTGCACCGATTAAAATGTTTGTTTTGATCTTCTATGGCTTCCTATGGGTTCTATCTTAAATTTAATCGGTTGAATTGAATTGTTTTGCAATTTCTAAGTGTGGGCCGAATTTGAACCCTAACATTTGGGGAAAAATCTGATTTCATGTTCTTCCTTGCAATTATACATGCTATTTTGATTCCATATGCCTATACACATGTTTGATAGATCCTACAACACATATAATGCCTCCTAGGCATCCATCACATGTTGTTTATGATTAATATCTAGACCTTGAGGAAACCCCTCTTGAGTAAAAAAGAATCTTTGTAGATGATGAAGGAGAACATCAACAAGGAACTCCTTTGGAAGAAGCTGTTGAAGAAATCAACTTAGATGATAATCCTCTTCAAGATGAAAGACTACCAAAAGAATGGAGACCACCAAAAGAAGTATCTGTGGACAATGTCATTGGAGATATCTCAACAGGTGTAAGAACAAGGAGGAACATGAATAATTTCTACATGAATGTTGCTTTAGTTTCAAAAATTGAACCAAAGACCATGGAAGAAGCTTTGGCGAATGATCATTGGTGTATAGCAATGCAAGAAGAGCTGAATCAATTTGAAAGAAATCAGGTATGGGATTTAATTCCTAAAACTAACAATATGCAGGTTATTGGCACTAGACGGGTTTTTAGAAATAAGCTTGATGAAGAAGGGAATATCACCAAGAACAAAGCTAGGCTGGTTGCAAAAGGTTATAGACAAGAAGAAGGAATAGACTATGATGAAACTTATGCACCCGTAGCAAGACTAGAGGCTATTCTTTTGTTGCTAGCATATGCTTCCATTATGGGATTCAAATTGTTTCAAATGGATGTAAAAAGTGCTTTCCTAAATGGATACATCAAAGAAGAAGTCTATGTGGAACAACCTCCAGGTTTTGAAGATTTCAAAAATCCAAACCATGTCTACAAGTTGAAGAAAGCCTTAGATGGACTAAAACAAGCTCCAAGATCTTCGTATGAAAGGTTAAGTAATTTCTTACTTGATAATAGTTTTAGAAGAGGTAAAGTTGATTCTACTCTTTTCATTAAGAAATCAAAGAAACATATTCTAATTGTTCAAGTCTATGTTGATGATATCATATTCGGATCAACTAATGATGATCTTTGCCAAGAGTTTGCAAGTAATATGCAGGGAGAATTTGAAATGTCCATGATGGGAGAATTAAATTTATTTCTTGGTTTGCAAATCAAACAACTGAGGAAAGGCATATTTATATGTCAAACAAAATATTGCAACGAAATCTTAAAGAAATTTGAGATGGAAAATTCCAAGGAAGCTGCAACTCCCATGGCCACATCTTGTTATCTGGATCAAGATTTAAGTGGTAAGGCAGTAGATCAAACAAAGTATAGAGGTATGATTGATAATGTTAATTTTTACCACTTCTTTTAGTCTTTTCACATTAACAAAATCAACTCTTTCTTAAGCTTTTAACTTGCTTGGTTCTCTTTTTGATACTTTTTGTAAGTAATTTGAAATTGGTTAATCTTATCTAATTATACTACTAATCCCCATATTTTTTGTCTAACAGTGGTATAGGAAACAATTGAGGTTGAAAGAAGCAAGTTTGGACTCCTAGGGATGCAGAAGGAAGACCTTAATGGAAAATCAAAGAAAGTTCCTGACGCTGGGCGCCCCTGAAGCAGGCCCGACGCTATATGGACAGGGACCTGATTAGTCACCTGGGGCCGGGCGCCAGTCTCCAGGATTCACCTCAGGTCGGGCGCCACTTTAGTGAGGCCGGGTGCCAGTTGGGCCGAGGCCACATTTGTATGGGTGCGCTGGGCGCGAAATTGAACCTGCCGGGCGCCAGCTTGCTGACATGGCACCCTTATGCCTATTTATTCATACTCTTCGAGAGAAAGGGGATGCTAGGCAAGAGAACTCAAGTGGAACGCGACTTGGAGCTTCTAGGGCTTCCTTGGAGACCATCTTCCTCCTCTTGGGTTATCATTCTTCTTCCATTACTCATCCTTTATTTTTTGTACTCTTCATGACAATGAAGAGCTAAAACCCCTTTTGTTGGGATTAGATGTAGCCAAACAAACTCTCATGTAATCTCCTTGTTTATTTATATATATATGTCTTTCCATTCAATGTTAGTATTTTGTTTCTATGCTTAATGCTTGTTGTTGTTTGATCACCCATAGCTTGATATTTGATTCATTAGGTTTTGGAAATTATCTTTTGTAATCTTGGATTGAAGCAAAATACCTAATGAAACTTGTATCTAGGAATGGAGCTTGATTCATTGGTTGTCTTAAACCCTTGTTGTGATAGCAAGTTTTCTTATTAAGGGATCAAGGAATTGACTCATAATAGGGAAACTTAGGCTCATTCCACTAAGGGATTAGGGTTTGAGTAAACTAGTGGGTTGACATTTACATTAAAGTGGAGAGAAGTTGAGTGATTATATGTATGAGAGTGAATTTTGGTGAAATCTAATCCTAACATTTACATTCCATATCACTTCATATATTTATCGCCTTCTAAGTGTTTGTGAAAATACCAAAAAGAGTTTTTATTGTTGTTTGCACAATTTTATTTCTTTTAAACACTAAAACAAATTATGGAAATATTCTTTATCTAATTTAGTTATCAATTTCAATTATTGTCGTGTATTGCACAAGTCCTTTGGGAAACGATACTCGGACTTTCCGAATTATTACTTGAACGATTTGGTGCGCTTGCCAAAAAGTTAACAATGATCGGATCCTTGCTTTATCTTACTGCTAGTAGACCTGATATTATGCAAAGTGTGCGTGTTTGTGCTAGGTTTCAAGCCAACCCTAGAGAATCTCACCTAAAGGTTGTCAAAAGAATTCTTAAGTACCTTAGAGGAACAAAAACCTTTGGCTTATGGTACCCTTCAGGAGCCTCTCCTAGTATTATAGGTTTTTCTGACTCAGATTATGGTGGATGTAGAGTTGATAGGAAAAGTACTAGTGGAACATGTCATCTTTTAAGATGTTCTTTAGTTTCATGGCATTCTAAGAAACAACCAGTGTTGCTCTTTCAACCACAGAGGCTGAGTATATAGCAGTAGGCAGTTGTTGTGATCAAATCCTATGGATGAAACAACAATTAGAAGACTTTGATATCTTTCTAGATCATATCCCTCTTATATGGATAACACTAGTGCCATAAATTTGACTAGAAATAATGATAGTGTAAAAATTAAGAGGGGGGGTGAATTGGATTTTTAAACACTTTCTCCCTTTTAACAATAATTTTCACATTTTAAATAATTCTTCTAAAATCAAGATTCGGATTTTCCTTAACCTTTAATAAGACCAGTTTAAGTAACAATTGTTAAAATGATCTGGAATAAAATAAAGAGATAGGGAAAGAGAGATAGAACACAGAGATTTATACTGGTTCAGATTTAGCCAATCCTACGTCCAGTTCCCAATCACCACAAACACGTGATGATCACCCCACTATCTTTAATTGCAATTACAAACACCAATCCAGTGACAACATGTAAAAACAAATAAAGATAAACAACAACACCTCCTTAGACACACTAAGGATGATTCCCACCTCTCTTGACACACAAGAGATGAAAACACCTCCCTTTAGAACAGATCCAAGGGATGAATTACAACAAACAATAACCAGTAAAGAAAACACCTTATGAGTGCTGGATATGAAAGCTTAAGCACAATGCAATCTTAAGCACAATGCAATCACCACTTCCAAGAACTTAGATCAACCTTGAGAGAGCAAGAAAGCGGTTTTTGAAAACTTTAGCGCAAGAACACTTTTAATTTCATGTTTAATCAGATGTGTTTAACCTAAGACGTTGCCTTTCATTTTCTAATTTCAAATCAGCTCAAAGTTTCCATTCTTAGGTTATTTCAGAATTGAATTCGCAAAAACTTCGTATTTAATCAATTATATTAAAGGTGTAATCGATTACATCAGAGTAAAACTGGAAAACATATTTTTCCTGATATAATCGATTAGATTAAGGCCATAATCGATTATATGAAACCCAGAAGCAATATAATCGATTATCAAAAACACTTAATCGATTATTTTGTTCGTTAAACTCTTTTAATTCAAATTTTGAGTTATGTAATCGATTCTATTTCGATACCTAATCGATTAAAAGCGTAGAAAAAGGTTTTTGCGAAAATATGACTTACTCTCAAGTTTGAAATAGCCTTGAATGGGATTTATGACTTACTCTTTTTATCCATCACCCAAAACTGAAACTTCTAAACTTGTATCTTCAGCACTTGAGAGAATCTTCAACAATTGTCTTCCTTGAAAACATTTATTCTCCTTTATATCTTGCCTTAATTTCCATGAAGCAACCTTCCTTTATGAGATAAAATAAAGTCTTTAATGTTGCAATAAAAATTTATATCTTCATCATTAAAACTCCAATTTTCATGACTTATTGAGACTAAAAACTTCATCAAAGCTTTCTTAGTAACCTTTTACACATACTTGAAATATGTCAACAGTTTTCACTAAGTCCAAAATAGAACAATTTCAATCTTTAAAAATGTATATGAGGATTCTCTACACACAGTTGGACTCATTGAATGATACCCTTGGATTCCCTAATGTACCCACTCTTTGGGAAAAATATAAGCAAAAATTGAAAAGTGGCAGATAAGGGTATCAGAATTGCCTTAAAAATGACTCATATGACCAAATTTGCACTAGGTCCAAAACAACATAATTTAGATTTTAAAAAAAGTACATGAGACTTCTCTGCACACATTTAGACTCACTGAAAAACACTCACTCTCACTCCATAGTCCACATAATTATTACACTATTAAAGACAAACAGATGCATCTCTCTTCATAAATAGAGCCTTTTTAGGACTCTAAGAACCCTAGATCAATAGAGCATATATTTTACTTTCATCATCTTCCAGTGTAATTGTCTATTCTCTTTTCATTGCAACATTAAAGTGGCACAAGGGTGTCAGAATAGCCTTAGAAGTGGCTAACATGATCAAGTTTGCACTAAGTCCAAAATAAAATAATTTCAATATTTTAAAAAGTATATGAGGATTCTATGCATACAATTGGACTTATTGAATGATACCCCTAGATTCCCTAACTTACCCATTGTTGAAAAAATATAGGCACAAATTTTTAAGTGGCACAAGAGTATTAGAATTGTCTTAGAAGTGACTCACATGACGAACTTTGCACTAGATCCAAAACAAAATAATTTAGATTTTTAAAAGTGTACATAAGACTTCTCTGCACACATTTAGACTCATTAAAAGGTACCCACACTCACACCATAATCCACATAATTACTACACTATTCAAGACAAGAACATGTATCTCTTTTCATAAGTAGAACTTTTTTAGGACTCTTTTTGGCAGAACTAAAAACCCAAGATCAATAGAGCATATCTTTTAATTTCATCATCTTCGTGTGTAATTGTCTATTCCATTTTCATTGCATAGGCATATATCCATGATGTTGTTGTATGTTAAACATATTCATTTATTTAACTGTTGTTCTTCAGGTACTATGGCTATGGCTGGAGTGAGTGAACAAAATCAGTACATTCCAATTGCAAATATGTTGAGGATTATGTCTAGGATTATGCAGATATTTGGACTCATTGAATGGTATTATTAGATTCCCTGACATGCCTACTATTAGTGAAAATAATAGCAAAAATTTAAGAATGACACATGGGTGTTAGAAATGCCTCATAAGAGGCTCACATGATTAACTTTGTTCTAAATATAAAACAAAATATTTTTGAGTTTTGACTAATTATAAAAATTTTCTCTGCACACATTTCGACTCATTGAATGGCACTGTTGGATTCCTTAACGTGCACATGTTTGGAGAAGAATAGTAACAAAAATTTAAGAGTGGCCCATAGGTGTTAGAATTGTCTCAAAAGTGACTCACATGGCCAAGTTTGCACTAAACCCAAAACAAAATCATTTCAATTTTAAAAATTTTACATGAGTGTTCTCTGTACACATTTGGACTCATTGAATGGTACTATTGGATTCCGTGAAATGTCCATTGTTGGAGAAAATTAATATAAAAAATTTAAAAGTTGCACAAGGGTGTCTGAATTGCATTAGAAGTGGCTAACATGACTCGGTTTGCACATTGTGTAAAACAAAATAATTTCAATATTTTAAAATGTATATGAGCATTCTTTCCACACATTTGGGACTCATTAATTGATACTATTGGATTCCTATCGTACCCACTAATGTAGAAAAATAATAGCAAAAATTTAAAAGTGGCACAAGTGTATCACAATTTCCTTAGAAGTTACTCACAAGACCAATTTTACATTGAGTCTAAAACAAAATGATTTATATTTTTAAAAATGTATATAAGACTTCTCTGCACACATTTAGACTCATTGAAAAGTACCCACTCTCATTCCATAGTCCACATAATTGTTACACTATTCAAGACAAACACATGCATCTCTCTTCACAAATAGAGCTTTTAAGGACTCTTTTTTCTTAAAACTAAGAACCCAAGATCAACAGAGCATATCTTTTATTTTCATCGTGTGTAATTGTCTATTTTAATTGCATGTATATATCTATGATGTTGTTGTACGTTAAACATATTCATTCAATTAACTATTGTTCTTCAGCTACTATGGTTGGAGTGAGAGAACAAAATCAGTACACACTAATTGCAAATGTGTTGAGGATTATGCCAAGGATTATGCAGATATTTGGACTCATCGAATGGTATTATTAGATTCCCTGACATGTCTACTGTTGCAAAAAATAATAGCAAAAATTTAAGAATGGCACATGGGTGTTAGAAATGCCTCATAAATGGCTTAGATGATCAACTTTGTACTAAATCTAAAATAAAATAATTGAGTTTTGACTAATTAAAAAAAGGTTATCTGTAAACATTTAAACTCATTGAATGATACTATTGGATTCCTTGACATGCACATCTTTGGAGAAAAATAATAACAAAAATTTAAGAGTGACACATGAGTTTTAGTATTGTCTCAGAAGTAACTCATACATAACCAAGTTTGTACTAGGTCCACAATAAAATTATTTCAATTTTTAAATTTGTACTGAGTGTTCTCTGCACACATTTGGACTCATTGAGTGTTAACTATTGGATTTGGTGATGTGTCCATTGTTGGGGAAAAGTAATATAAAAAATTTAAAAGTGACACAACGGTGTTGGAATTGACTGAGAAGTGGCTAACAAGATCAAGTTTGCACTAAGTCTAAAAAAAATAATTTTATTATGTAAAAATGTATATGAGGATTCTACACACATTTGGGACTCATTGAATAATACCTTTGGATTCTCTAACGTACCTACTTCGGGAGAAAAATAATAGAAAAAATTTAGAAGTGACACAAAGGTATCAGAGTTGCCTTAGAAATGACTCACATGACCAACTTTACACTAAGTGCAAAATAAAATAATTTTGATTTTTTAAAATATACATAAGATCCCTCTACACATATTTAGACTCATTGAAAAGTATCCACTCTCACTATGTAGTCCACATAATTATTACACTATTCAAAACAAATGCATGTATCTTTCTTCATAAATAGAGCATATCTTGTACTTTGATCATCTTCATGTGTAATTGTCTATTATATTTATGATTTTTTTGTAGGTTAAACATATTCATTTAACTAACTGTTGTTCTTTAGGTACTATGATTGGAGTGAGGGAACAAAATCAGTACCTGCCCCTTACAAATGTGCTGAGAATTATGCCTAGGACCCTACCACCACATGCGAAGATCTCAGACCACGCAAAGGAGACCATCCAAGAATGTGTTTTTGAGTACATAAGTTTTATCAATGCATAAGCAAATGATTGATGTTAAACTGTAACTACTGAAGATGTATTGTGGGCTATGAAAAAACTTGGTTTTGATGAGTATGTAAACCTCTTACTATGAGGCGTGCTTTTGCTTCTACTTCTCTCCCTCCTATGGAGATGAAGTCACCTTATCCTCAAGCTTTTGGAATTTCTGACTATGATGTACCACAATCCATAACTTCTGTTGACATATTTTCAAGTATAAGTGTTGATGAAGTTTTCTCTCAATAAGTCAAGAAGATTGAAGTTTTGATGATGAAGATATAAAGTTTTAGTGCAACATTAAAGACTTGATTTTACCTCACAAAGGAAGGTTGCTTCATGAAATAAAGGCAAGACATAAAGAAGAATAAATGCTTTCAAGAGAGAAGATTGTTGAAGATTTTCTCAAGAGCTGAAGTTTCAAGTTTAGAAGTTTCTGTTTTGGGTGATGGATAAAAAGAGTAAGTCATAAATCCCATTCAAAACCATTTCAAACTTGAGAGCAAGTCGTTTTCTATCAAAAACGTTTTTCTACGCTTTTAATCGATTAAGTAACGAAATATAATCGATTATTTTACTTAAAATTTGAATTAAAAGAGTTTAACAAACAAAATAATCGATTAAGTGTTTTTGATAATCGATTATATTGCTTCTGGGTTCATACAATCGATTATGGCCCTAATCTAATCAATTATATCAGGAAAAATGTGTTTTCCAGTTTTTACTCTGATATAATCGATTACACCTTTTATATAATCGATTAAATACGACGTTTTTGCGAATTCAATGCTGAATCATCCTAAGAATGGAAACGTTGAGCTGATTTCAAATTATAAAATGAAAGGCAACGTCTTAGGTTAAACAACATCTGATCAAACACAATATTCAAAGAGTTCTTGCGCTAATGTTTTCAAAAACGCTTTCTTGATCTCTCAAGGTTGATCTAAGTTCTTGGAAGTGGTGATCATTGTGCTTAAGCTTTCATATCCAGCATTCATCAGGTGTTTTCTTTACTGTTTTACTGATTGGTGTAATTCATCCCTTGGATCTGTTCTAAAGGGAGGTGTGTTCATCTCTTGTGTATCAAGAGAGGTGGGAATCATCCTCAGTGAGTCTGAGGAGGTGTGTTCATCCTTAGTGTGTCTAAGGAGGTGTTTCCGTTTATCTTTATTTGTTATTGCATGTGTTCACTGAATTGGTGTTTGTAATTGCAATTAAAGATAGTGGGGTGATCATCACATGTTGTGGTGATTGGGAACTGGACGTAGGATTGACTAAATCCGAACCAATATAAATCTCTGTGTTCTTTCTCTCTTTCCCTATCTTTTTATTTTATTGTGGATCATATTAACAATTGCAATTCAAACTGTGCTTATCAAAGGCTAAGGAAAATCCGAATCTTGCTTTTAGAAGATTTATTTAAAACCTGAAAAATTATTTTCAAAGAAAAAAAGTTTTTTTTTAAAATCCAATTCACCCCTTCTTGATTTTTACACTGTAACTATTTTTAACAGCTTCATCCTCTAGATCAGGTGATTTGTTCCCAACTTTGATTCCTATGCTAACTTGTTTTCCCTTATTTAGTTTTTGTGTTTTGTTTGAGACAATGTGTCATAATTATTTATATTTATGTTTGTTAAGACTTTTGAATCCTGAACTATAATGAAAAATAAATAATTGTTTTGAAACATAATTATTTGTGTATTATGCTATTTTATTTAAATGTAGAAATACATTAATTTTTCTATTAGTTTATTAATAATTTATTATAATATATTCAAAGTTTATATTCTAAGATGTTATGTATAATTTTTTTAAAAGTTAATAGTGTTATAATTAGATTTTTATATCAATATCACAATTTATTAAATATTCTCTTATAACACATATTTCACATTTATTAGAATTTTAAGATGACCAACTGAGCAAATAATTAACTTAAACATATATTATAACAATAATAATAGTAATAACAACAAGTATATTCGCAAACTAAACATATTTTATTTTATATAAGATAACATTAGACAATTTTGTACAGTAATAATAAATATTATTAGATTTATAATATATTAAAAGTAGAAAAAGTAGGTTATAGAGAATCTCTCCTAGTAATATTTAGTTGTATTTACTTGATGGAATTCTGATGAACATTCTTTATTAATTTTTTAATTTCAATTGCAAATGAAATAAATAATTTATAATCAATTTAATAATGACTTTGAGAATTTGTTTATAATACTAATTAGTATAATGTATATTACCCACAAATAACAAATTATTATAATTAGTAAAATGTAAGGAATGAATATTAATTTACTGAGAGAGAATTAATAATTTTATCAAATCATATTAATTATGTACACATGTGCTGTAGACAAATAATGAAATATTGGTGCAAACAAAAATAATGGTCCAATTTAAGTTTTCCGAACAATAATTTAAAAACTTGGAAGGAAATATTTTAGGTAGTTGATGTGAGAAAATAAGTATAAGAATTTTATTTTAGTAGTTATTAGAGAATATTTGAAAATAGATATTTTAAGTTAATTGAGAAAACTGAGAATGATTAAATTAGATGGTAAATTTTGAATTTCCTTTTATCATTGGACTTGCTTAGTATTGAGTAATTGATTTTTTATGATTAGAATTAGTTAGATTAATATGAAGATAGAAATAATGTTGGTGGTAGTTAAAGTTATATATTGAAATTTGTTATATGGTGGTTCTAAGAAAGAATAGGTTGAAGTTTGAAAAATGTTTTGGTTGCGACTTTTTGAACTTTAATGATAAGTAAATGTTTTTCTAAAACTTATAGTTTTGATAACAATTGTAGATTATTTTCTTAGATTTTTTATAAGTTATATTTAAAGTTGATTAAGTAAGTAAAACTTAATATATCTTATTATGAGTTATATTTATTTAGAAGAGAAATATATATAGTTATGTATCTTGTAATTTTTGTATAACCTTATGTTTATATTTTATGAATTCCAGAATGAGTTCATGAAAAGAATACTTAGATGGTTTAAATATTACTAAAAAGAACTTAAAAATGTATATAATAAAAAGTAGTAACCTAAAAACTAGTTGTAATATATTATATTTAGTAAATGAATATAATGTTGTGTTTAGGGTAATTTATGTTTATGCCAATTTTTTACTTAAATAATATTTAAAAAAAACTCTTCATTTGGACTTGTGTGCACTTCATTTGCATGAATTGATTTGTTTACTAGAGCATGTTAGAATTTGACTTTTTGGGAATAGGATATTTTGTGGTGCAATTTTGGTTGCTAAAAAATGCGATCATTCCATAACCGAATTTTGAATAGGTTTTTTTGTGCTTTCTTAATTTTATATTAAATATTATATACATTTTAAAAGTTTTATATTATATATTATATATTGTGTATTGGTTTTATAATTTATATATTATATTACATATTATTGTATAATAATATATAACTTATATAGTTATAATATATTATATTATATAATATATTTATTTAGAAATAAAAATTTGATTATGTTATTAAAATTTATATTTTTTAAAATGTATAACAAAATATAAAAAATTAGTAATTGTAAAAAAATGTGTAAACTTAAAAAAAGGAAAATCAAAGTTAAATGATTGAAATTCATTTAAAAAGATACAAAAAAATATATGAAATAAATATATAATAAGGATTATATTAAAATAAAATGTTGAAATAAAAAATTCAAATAAAAGATTGAAATAAAACATCGAAATTCTAAGAATAATATTATTGATCTTTGTCTTCCTCTATAATCAATGTAAAGATTGTGTTTGTAATCACTTTCTTTTTCCTCAAGTGTTGAGAAACATATTATAAAAAGAGAAGATAAATTATAATCATTATTCTTATAAAGAGAAGGTATTATTAAAAAATTTATTACAAATTATAAAATTTAACAATTTTTTTAGTTCCTATAACCTAACCTTAAAAGACTATTAAAAAAATAGATAATGTATTTAATAACATTAAAGAACTTAAATTATAAAAAAAAATTAAAAATTATTTTTATTTAATTTTCATGTTGTATATGCATTTAATTTTAAAAAATTTAGGGAAATTCATACCCTCTCCTGAAAAACTCCCACTGTCTTTAGTTAATTTCTTTTATAAAATTTTCTTGAAATTATTCCTTTATAAGATCACATAAACTAAACTAACCTTATAAATATTTAGTACTTTATATGGTAAGTTATACAAAGTTTTATTTCAACACAAAAATATGTAAAAGAATATTTGTTGACCTTCTAGCGGATTAGAAAGCACAGTTACACAAAAATGGAAACTAGCTTTTGTAGAGGATGTTTAACTTTTTTAAATATCAGAATCAAATTGAAGATCATAATTTAATTGTCTTGAAAATAAGTCAACAACCCTATAGAAGTGCCCATATTCAAAGACGTTTATCTTCAACAAAAGTTTCTTACCAAGTTACCCCTCTCTCTGTATATATATTACGATTTACAAAGCAAACAAAAGGAAAGAAATAGTAGATGCTACAAGTACTAAAACTCTGCTAAATTATTGGAAGACTTGTTCTTATTATAAAATCTTGTATAACTCAAACGAGTTAATAAAATCCATAAAATAACTTTGATTATTTTAATTTCTTATATTCAATAACTCTAAACTTTATTATATATCTACTATTTGAGTTTCAATATAGTTTTACTTTCAAGAACTCAGTTAATTTGTTTAAAAGTAGAAGTGAAAAAAATAGATAAAGTATATATATATTTACAAATGCATATACGAACGGGTTCGTCCCTCTATTTAATTCCGCAACTATATAAACCCATACTATACAAAATTCGTATGTTTAACTTACATTTTAAATGGTTTTTATTTTTTTATATATTGTAAAACTCGTGGATTAAATGAGTAAGCCCACATCTTGCAAAGTTACATTGAGATTTTTAACATTCATTTGTATAACAATAATTTACTCAATTCATTAAACAATGCATAACTAATAAGAGCAAAATAAATACATTTTAGAGTTGAATTAGGCTTGGTGATAATCAATAGAACTAAAAAATATTATATTTTATATTGAATTAGACTTGGTGAACCTATACAAATAATAACTATTAGAGTTTAGATTGAATTTGACTTAGTGTTGTGGGTTATGGATTGCGGGTAACCCTTGGTGGGTAAAACCGGCTTAACTTGCGGGTTGTGCGGGAAACTCACACTAAAAATTTACTAAAACAGTTAGGGGTTGCACTGTGCGCTGGCCTGCTTTTGCTTCCCTGTATTTAGCTTGCCAAAAACAGGCTGGGATAAGCCAGCTCGCTTAAGGATCGCGGGCTATAGATGCTTGGATTCCCTAATGTACCCAAATAATAGCAAAAATTTAAAAGTGGCACAAAGGTATCATAATTTCCTTAAAAACTGACTCACATGACTAATTTTGTAGTAAGTCCAAATCAAAATAATTTAGATTTTTAAAAATATACATGAGACTTCTCTGCGCAAATTTAGACTCATTGAAAAGTATCCACTCTCACTCCATAGTCCAGATAATTATACACTATTCAAAACAAATGCATGCATCTCTCTTAATAAATAGAGCGAGCTCTTTTAGTGCTCTTTTTGGTAAAACTAAGAACCAATATTGCATGTATTCTCTCTTAACAAATAGAGCTCTTTTAGTGCTCTTTTTGGTAAAACTAAGAACAAATTGTCTATATTCATTGCATGTATGTATCTATGATATTGTTCTGGGTTAAACATATTCATTTATTTAACTGTTGTTCTTTAGGTACTCTGGCTGGAGTAAGTGAACAAAATCAGTACATGCCAATTGCATATGTGCTGAGGATTATGCCTAAGATTGTGTAGTTATTTGGACTCATTGTATGGTATTATTAGACTGCCTGACATGCCTACTGTTGGAAAAAAGTAGTAGCAAAAGTTTAAGAATGACACATGGGGGTTAGAAATTTAAGAATGACACATGCGTGTTAGAAATGCTCCATAAGTGGCTCACATGATCAACTTTGTTCTAAATTTGAAACAAAATATTTTTGAGTTCTCTGACTCATTGAATGGTACCATTGGATTCCTTGACAGGTGTATTTTTGGAGAAAAATAATAACAAAAATTTAAGAATGGCCCATAGGTGTTAGAATTGTCTCTAAAGTGACTCACAAGACCAAGTTTGCAGTAGGTACAAAACAAAATCATTTGAATTTTTAAAATTTTACATGAGTGTTTTGTGCACACAATTCTAATCAGAATGGTACCATTGGACTCCTTGACGTACACATTTTTGGAGAAAAATAATAACAAAAATTTAAGAGTGGCACATGGGTATTGTCTCGAAATTGACTCACATGACCATGTTCGCACTAAGTCCAAACCAAAATCATTTCAATTTTTAAAATTGTAGATGAGTGTTCTTGACACACATTATTTAGACTCATTGAATGGTACTATTAGATTTCGTGAAGTGTCCATTGTTGGGAAAAAATAATGTAAAAAATTTAAAAGTGGCATAGGGGTGTCGAAATCGTCTTAGAGGTGGCTAACATGATCAAGTTTGCACTAAGTCCAAAACAAAATAATTTCAACATTTAAAAATGTATATGAGGATTCTCTCCATACATTTGACTCATTGAATGATATTATTGGATTTTCCTAACGTATTTAGTGTTCGAGAAAAATAATAGGAAAAATTTAAATGCGACACAAGGGTATCAGAATTGCCTTAGAAGTGACTCATATGACCAACTTTGCACTAGGTCCAAAACAACATAATTTAGATTTTTAAAAATGTACATAAGACTTCTCTGCATAAATTTAGACTCATTGAAAAGTACCCACTCTCACTCCCTAGTCCACATAATTATTACACTATTCAAGAGGAACACATCCATCTCTCTTCACAAATAGAGCCCTTTTAAGACTCTTTAGTAAAACTAAGAACCCCCTAGATCAATAGAGCATATCTTTTACTTTCATCATTTGTAATTGTCTATTCTATTTTCATTGCATGTATATATCTATGATGTTGTTGTAGGTTAAACATATTCATTCAATTAATTGTTGTTCTTTAGGTACTATGGCTGCAGTGAAAGAACAAAATCAGTACATGCCAATTGCACATGTGTTGTCTTGAATTATTCAGAAGATATATTTGGACTTATTGAATGGTACGCGTGTGTTCGAAATGCCTCATAAATGATTCACATGATCAACTTTGTATGAAATCTAAAATAAAACAATTTTGAGTTTTGACTAGTTATAAAATGGTTTTCTCCACACATTTCCACTCTTTGGGTGGTAGCATTGAATTCCTTGACATGCACATTTTTGGAAAGAAATAGTAACAAAAATTTAAGAGTGGCACATGGGTGTTAGAATTGTCTCCAAAGTGACTCACATGATCAAGTTTGGACTAAGTCCAAAACAAAATCATTTCAATATTTAAAAAGGTATATGAGGATTCTTCTCACACAATTCGACTCATTAAATGATACCCTTGTATTCCCTAATGTACCCACTCTTTGGGAAAAATATAAGCAAAATTTTAAAAGTGGCACATAAGGGTATCATAATTGCCTTAGAAATGACTCATATGACGAACTTTGCACTAGGTTCAAAACAACATAATTTAGATTTTAAAAAATATACATGAGACTGTTAGAAATAACGACAGTGTAAAAATCAAGAGGGTGGGGGGAGTGAATTGGATTTTTAAACACTTTCTCCCTTTTAACAATAATTTTCCAGATTTTAAATAATTCTTCTAAAATCAAGATTCGGATTTTCCTTAACCCTTAATAAGAGCAGTTTGAGTAACAATTGTTAAAATGATCCGCAATAAAATAAAGAGATAGGGAAAGAGAGATAGAACACAAAGTTTTTGTACTGGTTTGGATTTAGCCAATCCTACGTCCAGTTCCCAATCACCACAAACACGTGATGATCACCCCACTATCTTTAAATGCAATTACAAACACTAATCCAATGACAACATGTAAAAAAATTAAAGATAAAACTGTTGGAATAAATGGCTGAGTTTAAGAGGGGGGGTGAATTAAACTCTTAAATATTTTCGAAATTCAAAGGCCAAATATGAAAAACCAGTTTCGGAATGAAGATTAAAAACCAGTTTTAATAGGTTCTTGAAATGTTGTTAATCAATTGATTATATATCCAATTCAATTACAATTCAAATACCAATTGCTGAATGTAAAAGTTTAAGGAAAGAAGAACAACACAGGAGATTTATACTGGTTCACCTTTCAACAAAGGCTACATCCAGTTTCCTAAACACACAAATCCAATCAATTCACTAAAAATCAGTTTTTACATGAACACTACATGAAAAACGAAAACCAGAAAGCTGAACCTGATCTTGAACCCTACAAGACCTCTAAACACCTGTAAAACCCTATTACAAGAACCCTTAATCACCCTGATTAAGAGATGCACACGCAGCTAACTCACACACAAAGAATTGGATTGAATTCACCTGGAAATTCAGTGCAGTACAGAAAATAGAGCAACAACAATGAACGAAAACAGAGCATCAATTCTTGATTCAATTGGATCTTGGACTTCTTGGAGAGATTTGCAAATTGATTTAGAGTGTTAGAGAAACGTTCTTGCTCAGTGGGTTCTTCTAAAAATGATTCGTCACTGAGTTCTTTGAATTTCAAGTTATTTATAGCAAAACTGTTTCAGTGTTTTAAAACTGATTCTAACGAAAATAGTCGGTTGAAAACACATTTAAACCGGTTGTTTTCATTAAAAAACAATTTTCCAGAGAGCACCCTTTTTCTGAAACTTGAAATCAGTCAGTTGAAAACCCGTTTTAACTAGCTATTCCAGAAAACTGGAATTCCTTACCAAAGGCTCCAGAATTTCAATTGGTTTAAATTCTGAAAAACAGTCAGCTAAAATTCACCAAATACAAAGCTTTAAAAATGAAGAACAGTTTAACTGATTGAAATCAGATTTTTAATCAGTTAATACCTTTGAAAACATTTTAAAACCTTTTAAAACATTTCAAATCATTTTAAAACCCAAGATTAAGTCCAAGATTAATTGAAACGCATCTTACCACACAACCTAATGTTGGACTTTAAGACTTGGTTTCAAGTGGATTTGATGTCTCCAACCACCTTTGATGATGAAGATGATGGTGCTTGAAGAATGAAGATTGTGTCTTAGGATTAGAGAGTCTTAGGTTGTGTGGTAAGTTGCATTTCAATTAATCTTGGACTTAATCTTGGGGTTTAAAATGTTTTGAAATGTTTTAAAAAGGTTTTAAATTGTTTTCAAAGGTTTAACTATTTTTTTAACTGATTAAAAATCTGATTTCAACCAGTTAAACTGTTCTTCATTTTGAAAGCTTTGTATTTGGGAAATTTTAGCTGACTGTTTTCAAAATTTAAACCAGTTAAAATTCTGGTATCTTTGTTCAGGAATTCCAGTTCTCTGGAATAGATAGTTAAAACGGGTTTTCAACTGACTGATTTCAAGTTTTAGAAAAAGGGTGCTCTCTGGAAAATTGGTTTTAATGAAAACAACCGGTTTAAATGCGATTTCAACCGACTATTCTCGTCAGAATCAGTTTTAACAGTTTTGCTATAAATAACTTGAAATTCAAAGAACTCAGTGACGAATCAATTTTAGAAGAACCCACTGAGCAAGAACGTTTCTCTAACACTCTAAATCAATTTTCGAATCTCTCCAAGAAGTCCAAGATCCAATTGATAGCGAATTGAATCAAGAAAAGTGTGCTCTGTTTTTCGTTACTGCTCTTGCTCTGTTTTTCGTTTCTGCACTCAATTTCCAGGTGAATTCAATCCAATTCTTTGTGTGTGTGTTAGCTGCGTGTTCGTCTCTTAATCAGGGTGATTAAGGGTTCTTGTAATAGAGTTTTACAAGTGTTTAGAGGTCTTGTAGGGTTCAAGACTAGGTGCAGCTTTCTGGTTTTCGTTTTTCATGTAGTGTTCATGTAAAAACTGATTTTTAGTGAATTGATTGGATTTGTGTGTTTAGGAAACTGGATGTAGCCTTTGTTGAAAGGTGAACCAATATAAATCTGCTATGTTGTTCTTCTTCCCTTGATCTTTTACATTCGGCAATTGAATTTTGCATTGTAATTGAATTGGATATATGATCAATTGATTAACAGCATTTCAAGAACCTATTAAAACTGGTTTTAATCTTCATTCCGCAACTGGTTTTTCACATTTGGGTTTTGAATTTCAAAAATCTTTGAGAGTTTAATTCACCCCCCCTCTTAAACTCAGCCATTTATTCCAACAATTGGTATCAGTGCTGGTTCTTGAAAAATATTCAAGTTTTCTGAAAAATTTCAAACATGGTGATCGATGCCGTACTCGGTCAAATAAAAAAAAATTAAATGTAGTACTAGAAGTGACTCCTAGGTCATCTCTGAAGGACCAATTTTCACTGTCAAAAGATTGAACATGCAATGGGGGGGGTTTTTGGACAGAAAACAAGGGTTAATTTAAAAATAGCGGATAACAAATTAATTGCAGTAATTAAAATAGGCAAGACTCTTGAACATAATGCATCTCTGACATCCTTGGCTTACAACAGATTATCAGTCCGTTTAATCCTTGTTCGGTCTAGATTAACCAACTAAGCGAAAGTTAACCCAAGACTTCCCTACACGAATTAAGCAAACGTGAACCTTGTAAGGTCTCCTTCCAAGGGATTAAGAATCCTTCATAACAGAGACTTCACAGAGGATAATCAAACGTACAAAACCATAAAACGCACAGAACCTCCATCAGTGAGTGCAGCATGCCCAAGAGGCTCACCTTGGGGTTTTAGCCTTCCATTAACTCAGAAAACAGAAAATGCATTGCAGAAAACGTAAACTGAAATTGAAAACGAAATTGAAAACGAAATAGCAATAGAAAATAGAAAACTGGAATTATGGAACTGTGGAACAGTAGACGAATTCTAAATTAAAAACCAAAAAAAAAAAAAAACGTAAACTGGTCTCTCTAGCCGAAAACGAAAACCCTAAATTCCTTATTACTGCTGCCGTCGTCTCTGCTCCTTCCTCAACTGCCCTACTTGTAGCTGCATTGCATGGGCATGAAAACCTAGACCCATTGGGCCCAAAATCCAAGTTGTGACGTGGCAGCTAACATGGCAGTGGTGACGTGGCAGCTCCTCTTGAAGTCCATGAATTAATTCCAAGCCCAAAATAATTTTAAACTGCCCTGAAAATAAAAATTGGAATAATTAAACTTAGAAAATTCAAATTAATTAAAATATGAATTTTTTGGTCCAATTATAGCCCTAATAGAAATTAGTACAAAATATAAACAATTAAGCACAAATTAGAGATGAAAACAAGTATAGAAAGGTAAGAAAATAAGGGAAAATAATGACTCATCAAGCACGATAACGCTTTCCATAACCAAGGCCATTTCCATTTGAAAAACCAATTTGAGAGTGAAGAAGTTGATTAAGTGTATTATGACCAATTTGAAACTTTGCCAATGTTTTAATCAAATAACCAACTTTATTTTGAAGGTTAATACAGTTTTCACACTTTGCAGATTCAATTTTATCATTCTCAGATTTATCAGACTCGATCTGGTTTTTCAGTTGCAGGACATTGTCTTTTAGTTGACTATTATCATCTTTCAGTCTGCTATTCTGATCTTCCAGTTCTAGCACCTTATTTTCTAGCCAGTTATTCAGACCTTTTAGCCGATTATTCTGATATTCCAGTTTCTTTGCTTCATTATGCAATTCTCTAAATGCATCAAACAAGGTATCATAATTCTCACTCATATCAGAATCACATGAACTTACTTGGCTAGTTGATTCTTCATTGGCTACAAGGCATAAATTAGCTTGATTTCCAGATTCAGAATCTGAACTTGATGATTTGCTGGAATCATTGTCATCCCAGGCCATATAAGCTTTCTTGCCTTTCTTGAAGTACTGATTTCGTTTGTCTTTATCCTTTCTTTCATTCTTTTCAGGACTTCTATCTTTTCTTTGATTCAAAAGAGGACAATCTACCTTAACATGTCCTAGCTGTCCATAATTAAAACAAGAAAAGTTAGAGGAATTAAAATCAGATTTTCGGGTATACCTCCTCTGTTTTTCCTGAAATCTGTCCTTTGACTTGTCTTTTCTCTTTAGAAATTTACCAAACTTCTTAACAAGCATAGCAAACTCAGTACTCTCGTCTTCTTTCTCTTCATCGCTCTTGACTAATTCCTTTGCTCTTAGTGCAAGATTCTTGCTCTGTTTTTCTGAACTTTCAATTTGATCCAGTCTACTCAGCTCCAACTCATGTTCTCTGAGTTTCCCAAACAAGGTTGCAGTGCTCATGACTATTAAATCCTTTGTTTCCAGGATAGCTGTAACTTTTGGCTGCCAACTCCTACTCAAGCATTTTAGGACCTTTATATTGAGCTCTTCATCCTCGAACTTCTTCCCTAATCCAAGCAAATGATTCACTATGTGCGTGAATCGCTTCTGCACGTCTTGAATTGTCTCACCAGGCTGCATTCGAAACATCTCATACTCTTGTATGAGAGTATGTTTTCTTGCCCTTTTCACTTCAGTTGTACCTTCGTGTGTGACTTGAAGGATGTCCCACATTTCTTTGGCTGTGGTGCATTGTGAAACCCTGAAAAATTCATCAAGGTTAAGAGCAGAAGTTAAAATATTCTTTGCCTTACTATCGAACTGCACTTTCTTATTCTCTATGTCAGTCCACTGCTCCCATGATTTTTCAACCAGCTATCCATCTTCACCTTTCATAGTAGGGATATATGGGCCATTAACCACCGCATCCCACACACCTCTGTCAATAGACTCGAAAAAGATCTTCATTCTGGCCTTCCAGAACGGATAATTTGCTCCTACGAAGAGAGGGGGTCTGTTGGTAGAAGCACCTTCAGCAAAGGGTAGTTTGTCTCCCATCTTGATTTAATCTTGAGTACCTTACAAGAACCAGCTCTAGATACCAATTGTTAGCAGCGGAATAATATCAAGAAGAGGGGGGGTTGAATTGATATGCAGCTTTTATGAAAACTTTCTCGTCACAGAAAATTTACTGGTTCAATTGGCAGAAAATTAGCCGACTGATATTCGCGAAATAGTAGGTTAGTTCTTACTGCACAATATAACAGATAATGAAGGAAGAGAGAAAATGACACCAAGGTTTATACTGGTTCGTTCTTTATGCAAGAACTACATCCAGTTGATGATCCGTAACTCCGTAGATCCTAATCACTATCAAAAATTGTATTCTTTACACAAAATCCTTTCTTGAACACTACAAGAAAACTAAAGAACCTATTCTAAACACTATAGAATAGAACACCACCCACTGACTCACACTGAGTCTCTGTGATCACCCCAATCACAGTCACAGGGTTCTAAAACCCACCTATGAATCTCTAACCCGAGATCAAAGAATACAAAATACAGTGAAAAGAAAAATCTTCTTGAAACAGTAAACCAGTAATTGAAAACTCTGTAGAATATCTTCTTGCTCTTGAAAGTTGTAGCTCTTGAGAGTTTTCTCTTGAATTCTTTCACACCTTTAAGCGTCTACGAATGTTGTATTTATAGAACTCCTGATATGCAATGGGTCTTCACCTTTTTAAAGTCCTAAGACCGCGTTCTGTGCGTTTACTGCACAAGGTTGGTGCCACGAACAGAATAGTCGACTGAAGACTCAGACCAGTGTGTTATTTTCATTAAACCTGCACACCTGGTACAATTAATGAAAATAGTCGACTAGAGAAGTAGAATTAGTAGACTAACTGATGAATAACAATTATCATTATTCAATTGATTAATCTTCTACAGGTAATCTAACATCTCAAACAATTCTAAATCATTCAACAAACATTAACCATGCATCCAGCACAGTATAAAACACAATTAACAAGCTTTAACAAACATCATCAAATCACAAATCATCAACA